>JAHPZR010024302.1:0-15766 GCA_019787425.1 Platygyra sinensis | reverse complement strand
CTTAAGTGAAAACTGCTATATATTCTGACTTAAACAGCAATTGTTTTAACCTCTACCTTGACCGACAACAAGAGAAAGTGTTAAAATAAGTAGGTAAGAAACAAACCAGATCCGTCTACGGAGAAATTTTAAACAGCCATTTTAATCATGGAACATATTTTCCTGGTAGGAAGAAGCCCATTGATAACACATCATTGTTTGAGTGGCAAGAACAGGCGTGGAGAAAACTGGCTCCCATGGTTACAGCTCGCGCATACCCCTGTGGTGCCATGGATAGATCGCGGGCTCGCCTTCTGGTAGCAGGAGGATTCAACAACAAAGAGCTGAATTCAGTGGAAATTTTTGATGTTAAGACTGAAAGATGGCTCAAAGCTCCTGCCATGCCAACTGCTCGCACTAAGAGTGGGGGAGCTATTGTGGGTGATTACTTTGCTGTAGTAAGTTTCCGGTTTATTCTTTTTGATATAAAAGCTTGATTTGCGAGGCTGAAAGCTAGAGGAGAAAAATAGGAGAAAAATAAGAGAAATGGGTAAAAACATCAACCAAGTATTACTAAAAAGTCTAATTTAAATCTTCACTAACCCTCTTTTCCACTTCAAATCAACTAATTATCCCTATAACTCTTTCATGTAACTTTTCACAATTAAACAAAAGTTATTTCTGTTGATCATTCCCTCTTAAAAGATTTCATTTTTTAGAATGCACGAAACCTCAAAAATTTAAGGAGACAATATTTTTAAAACGTATGAAAAATTTGAATTTTAAACCTTACCTAAAACTTCTCGTTTCAGACAGTTTGCATTGCAGTGAAAAACTGCTTAAATCTCTTGCACCATGATAATATGGACATGCTCTTTCGATTTAAGATTAATCAGGAGCCATAATCGGGGACGGAGACCGTAAGTCTTGGGATGCGCGTGGACCCATGATATGGGACAATTTTTCTATTTTTAGAACAAATTGCGCCATCCTGACGTCATATAAGCGCGCTGATCCACGCACGTGTCGTGGGCTCTCGCGTGAATGTTGTCACGTTGCGTGATCAAATGGTGAGAGTTGCGAGATTCTCTTGCCGATTTTTCACAGAGATGGCAGGGAATAAGGCAGAGAAGAAGAACCCAGGCTCTTCTATGTACTTTTATGCTCTGATTTAATGCAAAAGGTGTGTTCTTCAGGGTCAAGAATTTCTTTAATTTCGCGCTGTGAATGAATAAAATCCGCTCGCCGTAAACATTTGTGTTTGTTTTGTAGAGAAAAATTCTGTAAGAAAACTGTTTACTCCGGTATCGAGTTAATTTGTGAGTTTGCCAAACAATGCTTAATCATAACCAAAACCCGTTTTTGATAGTTTCTTATTGTTTCTGCTCGTTTGGCGAGTTTGCAAAAGTTTTTGAAAGGCAAGTCTGACGCGTCAGAGCAGTTCATTTGCATAGTGCAGCGCGTGCACTTTCAAGTCCGAGACGGTGTTTTCAGATTTTGAACAAATCATGAAAAAGATTTGTTTCGTTGTCCTTTGTGCTGAGATACCACAACAATTTTCACCAACGTTCACCAAAAGGCTACTAACATCATGTGCGTTTCTTCCACATAGTGAAACTTTACACTGCGAAAATAAAATAGACAAGGAGATCCGACTCAATCGAAATCTTTATTCGAGTTGATTAAAAGCGTCATCGTAACTTTTCTAATTATTTCTGCTGTATTCACATATTTTCAGCTAAGCTTTTAATATGTTCTCAAACATTAATCAACCTCAAACATATTCAAATCTAGCCTGAGATATTATATGAGTTCGATGTAAGTTTTACTTGCTGTGCTGTGCAAAACACGCATCAGCGGGCGCTGTAATTCATCGACAACAGACAATTTAATGGATTTTTACACAAACAAAACTAAGCAACATCTACGGACATAAACCTATTGTCACTTATTGGGCCTAAACGCTGCTATATCCAAACATATCCAATGCAACTAGTTTTTTTTCTGTGTAATGGAAAAGCTGTTAATCTTCTTCATAAGTGAAATTTAGATTGGAGTAATGTGAAGTTCTTGTAAAAGGAGCAGCGGAACTCAACTTGGTTAGCGATATAAAATGGGACATACCTAAATTCGGCACTGTCTTCACTCAAACTGGAGCAACTTACGGCGAAAATACTTATGCAAAATTCCAACAGCCATAAAGGCGTTGAGTTGTAGGCCAAAAGCATAAACGATTTCGGGAATTTCGGACGCCATTTCCCCTGCGCGACATCCGCAAAAATCCTCGCAGTAATGTACGCGCGTGTGCCGCAGGCGATGGCGCAATTTGTTCTAAAAATAGAAAAATTGTCCCATATCATGGCGCCAACCCCAATACTAGAAATGGCGCGCGCTTACGGTCTCCGTCCCCGATTATGGCTCCTGGATTAATACATTTGACTATATTATTATTAACCATCAATACTGTACGCGGCATAATTCGCTAGTTCAAATAACATTTGTAAATTGACACGTGATGCAGTACAACTACAAAGGACCAGCCTGGGCCCGGTTGTTCAAAGGCTGGATAACGCTATCCACCGGATAAATTGCTATCCAGTGGATAAGTATTGACAAAACAAACCACGCTATCCACTGGATAGTGATTTATCCGGTGGATAGCGTTATCCAGCCTTTGAACAACTGGGGCCTGATGAATTTTGAAATTACTTTATTTTCAGGCGGGTGGCGATGCGTTTGGTCGTCCCAGTGACACTGTCGAGTGTTTTAACTTGAAAACAGAAAAGTGGGAGACATTTCCCGCCATGAATTCCAAGCGACGCCGCTGTGCAGTTGTAGGTGTGGGCGAGAAGCTTGTTGTAGCAGGAGGGTTGACGCTTGGTGACTATTCTCTGGATTCCATTGAGATGTTCGACCTTCGTAACCGGAAGTGGTTTGATCTTCCCAACATGCCCTGCACGCGATTTGGTTGTGGCACCTGCATGATCAGCTCGCGAATGTTCCTGTGTGGCGGGAACGAGAAGTTGAGGATGAAGGCGTATTCTAACCGGTTAGACTCGTTTGACCTGATGTCTCACAAGTGGGAAATCCTGCCGAGTATGGCACAGAGAAGGCTTCATCCAGCTACGGTGTCCCTTAGTCTTTGAACGGTGGCCAGTCCGGCCACGCACAGAGATTTAATCAATTAAAGCATTGTCAGATCCGGGAATGTGTCCGAGGATGCTTAAAAAATCTGATAATCGTAGGATATTTTATTTTCTATAAGCAAACTAGTCATTATTTTGCCAAAGACATGAACTTTTTCTTCTCCAACCAAAGATAATTTAAATATTTGACAACGAGGGGGGTGGGGGGAGGGGAGTTGTTCCGGTAGTGGCCCGTTACAAAAACTTCCAATCATATTACAATCTGCATTGTGTTGTACGTCCCTTCTTGAAGCAGACTGTAATTAAAATACGATTTCGAACTTATACTGATGAAGGCTACAGGCAAGCGAACAGCAAATGTCCTTTGTCATAAACCATTGATCAAAATTTAAATTCTTCTCACAATATCGATAGAAAATAATAGACAAGTTATGAGAGCAACGAAATTCATCGTTTGGAGATATTGCCTGATACAACAACGAATTCTCAGTACTTACATTACAAGAGATGTACTGCGATCAGTATGGAGAATTGCTATTGTCATCTTGAAACTAAAATGATTTTGAAAATTGTCAGTCTAATTAGGTTGTGCTTGAACATGCTTTCATTTGATAGCTCACAGTGAGAGAATATCATGTTAATGTTTCATTATAAAAAGTGTTTTCATTTAAAATTTTTAATAAACAAACATTCTTCTCTTTTTCTTTAACGATTTTTAAGTTATCAAGCCTAGATTATTGCAATTGCATCAATCAATCAATCATTATTTCTATTATTATTTATAAATTTATTTTACTGACAGTTAAACAAAGCGGCCAACGATACGAAATTGAAATTCCTTGGATCAGTTTGGTAACGAATTAAACGAACATGAATGTGTGGTGTCGTGGGTACATGTAATGACTGAGGTTTCTGAAGAAAATGTACATGAAAGTGAAGAATGATCATCGCAGTAAATTTTCCAATTTAAGCAATTGGAAAGAAGAAGCTTGAAAAAATCAGGGCTTCAATGGGATTCGCACGCGTGACCTCCGCGATACCGGTGCGATGCTCTACCAACTGAGCTACGACGCCACACATTGGGAGCCAGGTCAATTTATTGAGTTCATATCTCCCCGTGCAGTGAAATGATGTGAAGTATATATGAAATAATTCACTATTTGAACTGCGGTTGTAGATGAAAGTGAAGAGTGATCATCGCAGTAAATTTTCCAAGTTTTTGCTTTCCAATTGCTTAAATTGGAAAATTCACAAAATGTACATGATTCGCACCGTCCCGCGGCCCGAAATATCGGCACTCTTCAGTGCAGTTCGTTAATTTTCTTAGAGAATCGCTGACACATAATCGTTTCCCGAATCAGTGAGTACCAACTGAAATTAAATTGTAACCATTGGGTTGGGTATTATTTAAACATAAGTATATAGTAAGTAAAGTGAATATATAGTATATAGATATCTGTATAGATATCTGTAGAACTTACAAAAGTGTTTTCAGGTATGATTTCATGCTAAAAACTTCTTGTTGAAAATTTCCGTTTGCAACAAAGCGATATGTGAAGTTTTGTTTATACCAGTTGTCATAATGGCGATCGAAGCAGATTTTACCACGAAATTGAATGATTGCTCAATCGTACGTTTTTACGCGCCAACTCTATTATTGCTTCCAGCAAAAGCAGGATGATAAAAATGATAGAAATCCGGGATCTTGAGTCTCTCGACCTCCATCCCTGACATAAGAATTCTGTCTAGTAGTTCCCAGTCTTCCCCTCCCCATCCTGTGAAGTCCCGCACGTTCATTCCTCCCACACGGTCGAAGTCAGACTTGTATATTGCCATCAATCCGAAGCCAAGTGTTTCCCAGTAACCGAATGGAAGACCAGGGTAATAACCACATCGAAGTCTTTTTACTACTGGAGCGAACGCCATTTTCCCTTCCACGCAGTGCTGATGAAGAAAACGATAAAAGCGACTTAGTAAGTGGCCAGAAATTGCCCCCTGCTAAATTCGAGTTTTTAAGTCATCCTAGTACACTGTAAAATACTGCAGTAAACATTAGGCTGAATGTCAAACCTGCTTTTTTCACTGAAGAGCCAAAACCTTCCCTAGTACATATCAATGTCAGAAGAGAGAAAGTTTTACTAGCTATTACTCCTCTAGGGTAGGAAAGTGCGCGAGGGGAGGGACAAGTACAACAGTGACCTCGGACCATCTGGGAGTCACTACAGTTATCATAGAGCTAAACTTCCCAATAATGATCACCGCGTGACTGCTTTCACCAGAATGAATCTTCCACTGATGCTTGTTAGGCAAAAACCGTTCTTGATGAGTAAGAAACAGAGAATGAACGAACATACCTTACGTATGGTGGATATTAGATTTGCAGGAATCTTAAGATTAAGGTCACACAGGAAGAGTATGCTATGAGGATCATTCACCACTGCCGCGCCACGCTGAAGAGCTAATGCCCTTTGAAAACCCTGCTCCTCAGGGATCCTCACCAGCGAGTACCACTTGATCGTGCTCCTTTTAAGCACTGCTTCTATGTCGATATCTTTGCTTTCGTAGTCAACTATAATCACGTGTACATTAAAGTCCAGGGTTTGACTTATCACCTCTGCAAATGAGAAGTGTCAGGATTGGTTGTTATATTCAATTTTTCATTATGTTTCACTCCGCTAACTGCAGCAATGTCATCACTCCAGTCAAGACCTGCGTGCCTTACCAAGGAATATTTGGACGATATAATTTCCAAGAACAGCAAGCCGAGGCGTACCTTTGCCGTAAACGCGTGGTACATGTACTTTTAAAATCTCACTTACTTTACTTTACCATTGTTTTCATAACTTAAATTAACCGAAAAAAGGGACTTCTCACAATAACATAATTTTCTAGTATTAGGTACCAGAACACCAAATATTTCACAGTAAGCGAATAAGAAGTATGGATGGTTGCCAATAACAAACATCTGACTGAACATCGTCTTTGAACTAAGTAGATCATTGCATAAATGACGTGACTGGATCATTACCTGCAATATTTTTAATGAAGTAGAGCGCCCAGCGACCGGAGTTTTTGACAGGCACAATGATATTAACAGTAGCACTTTTATTCCATTGAAATCCTTCTGGATAACACAATTTACTATCTTCTGCCAGTGATCTGTAGACGTGTTCTGACAGAAGTACGCTCCCACTTGTTTGTTTATTACTAAGTCGTAATTCCAGGAGAAAGCGATCGCCTTTTAGTGGGTCGGGTACATGTTCCACTGAAATGATCTCCTGAAGAGCGTACAGCCTAAAAACAATCATAACTGTTTTATAATTATTTAACTGGACAAGATTATGGACAACTAACTCCCTGTATATACACTATATCCAATAAACTCATAGCTATGTTTTCTTAAAATAGGAAATTTCAATTAACGAGGTTCGAAGTCCTGACTTTTACGATCCGCGAGGATACTACGAGCTGGTGAACAGAAAGGGAAAAAGTGAGTTTTGTTTCCCCGAGACCCTCAATGTTCCCCGAAGCGAAGCCGAGAGGAACCTTAAGGTCGAGGGGAAGCAAAACTCACTGTTTCCTTGTGGCCAGTCATCAGTTAAGTGCTTATTGTTGAAATTTCATTTATTTTGTGTTGGCACTATGCCATGCAGTGCTACACGTAGTTTGAAAATTTCCGGAAAGGTTGACGCAAATTGTAGTCACCCTGAGCCAGTGCAAAACTATCAAAAGCAGAGGTCACCTTACAACCGCAGTGGCGTAAAGACTAGTGCGCGCATGTCTGGGTCGAGCCCTTACCGGGGCCATTGTGTTTTGTTCTTGCGCAAAAGACTTTACTCTCACAGTGCTCTGTCAACCCAGATCTATAAATGGGTATCGGCGAATTTTATGCTGGGGGGTAATCCTTCGATGGACTAGCATCCCATCCAGGGAGGAGTAGAAATACTCCTAGTCGCTTCATGCCGCAGAAATCGGGATAAGCTCCGGCCTGATGGGCCACTTGGCGAGTATGCAGACTATTTACTCTCACACCACCTCATGTAAAGCAAATCATCGTGGTCATTTAAAAGGGTCAAATGACCGTGATGCTGCAATTGGCGTTTGTTAACCTTTATCCTTACACCTGTGCCGTCAACATTAAAATAGTTACATGCAATGGGAACACAAAGCAAAACGGAAATACTTACTGAGGATATTTTACTTCTAAAGCGTCCATGAACATACGGGCAACACCTTCAGCCATATTGGGGTTGGTCAACTTATTTCCGGCAGCGTTTTCTTGCCACCATATATCTTCATTGTACATTAGTGGTACAGAGTTATTGCTCGGGTCTGCAGGATACACTGCAGCGAAATGTGTGTTGCTTTTATTTCGAGCACCCTGCAAGAAAACAATGACAGAACAGTACTATATTGGAAGAATTCAATTTTCAATAACAGCCCATTTTTTGAGGAATCACACTTGAGAATCTTTTTTACTATGAGGAGAACTAAAACAGTAAGGCTGAGCCTTATTAAACATCGCTTAAGTCGTCGTCCAAGCGAGCGGGCGGGGAAACGACAGAATAACAACGCAAAATTTTGGTAAATTAAATTAACTATTAATCAGTTAATAAATGAAATCGCGGGAGTTTAGAAGGAAGAGTACAGAAACCCTGAGAGGGGAGTACGAGATTTTGGACCTACTCTTCTCTCTTACTAAAGATCACTTGTCAGTTTAATTTATTATTTCTTTTCTGCCATTTTATGAATGATAATCTTTTTAACCATAACGTGTCACGTGACGCACCTGGAATCGAATCAGCTTATGTTTGACCAGGTAACTCGGTTCATACGGGCATTCAGGCAAAATTTCTCTAACCATGTCGGGATCAAAATACGGCCAGATTGAGTCACGTGACTGTTGTGGCTGCTCATGGAAATCAGCTAATTGAACAGCATTATCAGGAACATGGCTGTCGTTCATTTGACTCCACAGATATTCACTTGTTATGATTCTGAATTCTGCTTCACCTTTCAATCGCCAAGCCACCTCCAAGTGGACTTTGCCCGATTGGTGTTTGTGTAGTACATCGATGTAATACTTCAAATGATTCGTTAACGAAAACGTTTTAGAAACTTGAGACGAATCTGTAAAGTAATTTCCAGGTTTACCTCGACCAGGGTTATCGCGGGAACCAAGATATGCAATTTTCCGAAGGTTCGCTGATGTCTCATCGGGACTCAGCCACAGCTCCGAGTTTCCGCTCGATGAAATAGCGAACTGATATTGGCCGCTTGTGGAAAGTGAAATGAATCCGAACATTCGCTCTCCCAAGTTGCTCTCTTTTTCACTGAATAAAGAGGACAAAGTTAACAGCCTTCGTTTGGATGGAGCTTGAGGAAATAAGATAAACTGACGTAAACTTTCCACTTGAAAGTGACACACTTTTTCCCATATATGAAGATTTAAAAATCCTTGTAACGACAATGTAATATTTTCATGTTGGCTTGTGTGGTTTTTCTCTTGAGATGAGACAAATGGCGGTTCCTCTGCGGGAAGTCCAACTTCATTTCCAAACTTACTATTTACGTATTCCAAGGTATTGTTTTCTTTCAATGTAACCTTCACATCACTCGCTTCCGTAGTCCTAAGATTCGGCTTGATGTCGTCAGGAAAGTTTTCCAGTTTGTGGTCGGTAATTGTTCGGTCGCTTCGCTCAAAGCTAAAATCGTCTGCTTTGCTTGGCTTCAAAAACAGTGTTTTTGTTAACCCTCTAGGATTAACATTCACATCGTCCATGTAAATGACTGTTTTCGTCCGCTGTTGAATAGTAAGGTAAACACAAACCGTAAACGCTAGTAGAAAAAATAGCATCAGCAGAAGTTGAGATTTCTTCCTTTTGAAATTATTGTAACATAAACGAGCAATTGTCATGTTTAAACTTCTGCTTTTCTCTGAAGACTAAAACTGTAGATACACGATTCGACTACCTACTTTAAGACAATTTTTAATCTTTTTTCTTAGTGAGTTGACTTAAGTGGTCAATGTATTTAAATAAGGTACATACATGCTTTTCAGGTAAAGCCTGGCTCTAAGAAACCAAAACTGACGCATTGTGCTGTGATAATTAGGCAAGCAGATAAACACTAAATTGTATGGATTGTGTTTTCTTAAAAAAATGCACATGTTTAACATAATTCTAAATTTCGATTAATAAAAAAGAAAAAGAAGGAAATGTATGTGTAGGCGCCGGAATTGTGTTTCATAGCTTCGTGCTTAGTGTGAAGTTTTTTCTTACATAGTTTCTCTTTTTTGTACATGTTCCGTTCATTTGCATACTAAAAATATTTTCGGTTTGCGTGTAATTTATTCAGTTAGTTGCGGTTTGGCTATTCGTCTTCGCCTTCTTTTGAATTGCTCAGTTACATTTGCCGGTCTTGTAATTTCCTCCTTTGCCGTTTTTCTTCCTTTTTTCATGTTCGGTCGCTTGTGGTTAACAATAATTACAGAATACTTTTAAAATATCCGGCGACTAAACAAGCTCTTCCGTAAATTTATTTGCTATGTCTATCTATGTTTCGATTGTTATCATTATTGATAACTCTGTAAATCAGAGTTCCCGATAACCAGGCTGGTCCTATTGAAGCAGGGGAACTTTCAAAGATTTTGGTGACGTGGGACGGAAAGTTTGGTGGCACCGTGGCAGCCTGAAATAACCCACCTGTTTGTCTGTAAGTACGTGTGTGCCTGTCATTCAGTCAGTCGGTTATGCAATCAGTTCGTAAACCCATCAGTTAATCAGTTAGTCAGTAAGTCAGTCAGTCAGTCAGTCAATCCGTCAGTCAATTCATCCGTCAGTCAGTCAGTCAATCCGTAAGTCAATCCGTCAGTCAATCCGTCGGTCAATCCGTCAATCAGTCAGTCAGTCAGTCAGTCAATCCGTCAATCCGTCAGTCAGTCAGTCAGTCAGTCAGTCAGTCAGTCAGTCAGTCAGTCAGTCACAGTGTGGCTGTCTGTAAGTCAGTCAATCATCCGTCAGTCAATCCGTCGGTCAGTCAGTCAGTCAGTCAGTCAGCCAGTCAGACAGTCAATCAATCAGTCATTCAGTCCGTCAGTCAGTCTGCCTGTCTGTCAGTCAGTCAGTCAGTCAGTCCATCAGTCAGTCGGCCTGTCTGTCAGTCAGACAGTCAGTCAGTCAGTCAGTCCGTCAGTCCGTCCGCCCGGGGGGGGGGGTACTTGGGTCAATTTTTGCTGGGTATGTGCCGCTGGCCTCTCAGAACCCATACCCCATTATAGTCTATTCTGTGACCAATTACAGACCCCATCTTTACTTTTCACCTACAACACAAACATTCTGGTACATATGTTAACCGTAAGTATTTACAAACATACCGCCATCTTTAGTTGAAATACGAACATTCTTCTTTAACGGGAACGTCATAATAGTTTCTTACATGAATAAAAACAAATTACGATTTATAACCTATAGATCAGAAGATTCAAACCTCCCAATAAAAATATTGGCAAGACCGTTTTATACCGGTGTAAATGTCACGTTGAAAGCTAACAAGTCCCAAGCGAAAGAGATCAAACGCTTGCTAACATGGCTAATCCAAAAGAAGATCCAAGTTGTGTTAACGCAGAATAGCCGGGAAATAAATGCCGTAGCACAGATGTTTTGTTGGACCTTGTTCTGGACCCAGGGGTTCTGTACTATTGTGCAAGTTGTTAATGTTTAAGTTGTGACGTCATGAACGGAATTCAATGCGAGCCGACTGTTAGATATAAAAACAACAGCACGAACCATTTTTTTAACCGAGAATCTTCTTATTTTTAAATTCCTGCTTACAAGAATTTTGTTATCCCAGAAATCCCGAAAATGTGCGACCCCATTCTAGTAACTCTTCTAAAAATGTAACCCCATTATAGTCAATCCAGTCGTGAAAATGCGACCTCATCCAGCGGCACATCCCCATTAGCCCCTTATAAGGGAGTACCCCCCCCCCCCGGGTCCGTCCGTCAGTCAGTCGGTCAGTCCGTCAGTCCGTCAGTCAGTCAGTCAGTCAGTCAGTCAGTCAGTCAGTCAGTCAGTCAGTCAGTCTGTCATTCAGTCAGTCTGTCATTCAGTCATGTAGTCACTCGGTTACATGATAACGAAGCTGCTCCTCCAGCCAGTCAACCGTCTGTTATTCATTGTCGTGTTAGTTGAACAAAATATGCAATAAACCAGTCACAATAAGCATAAAATCATTACTTTTAAAAGGTTCTGAGCCTAGTTTGCGCAATAAACTGGTTTAGCAAAGACTGAAAAAAAGCATGAAATATTATTCACTTCACAGAATATCAGGACTTCAGAGTTTAAGCCTGGTTTGATCCGACATTTGATAGGATGAAAAGAAAACTGCATATTCATTGATATATTTAGCCATGTCTTAACTTGATTCACGAATAAAAACTGTTGGTTGGTCTTGCATCTATGTCTGTCTGTTTGTGTTACACTCATACGTATACACTACAGAGTTGCTTTTGTATGCAGAGCGCTGTAATAAGTTCATTATCACCCAAAGAAGGTCAGAAGTGAAAGAGAATTTTACTTTAATACACAGAGAATAATTCGCGAGAATTCATAAACCTAGCGAGGATTACAAGTTATTAAGGGGAATTAAATAGGCTTGTGGTTAAAATAATTGCGAAATATAATTCATGAATCAGTGTCACAAACTCGAATTGTCAATGTGCATAAACAGTCAATTTCTGCGGTTTGTGAAGAACCGAATCAAAGACATTAAAAACGAAGTGACCGGAGTCAGTGCACTCTTCTTTTTTAGGTTCCAGGACTATTTATACATTATGCATGCTCGGCCTCAGCAGGTGCGAAGGCAATTAACGGGTCAACCAATCAGATCTCTCCATTTCTGCTATGTTTATTCTCCTTCGGGCCAGGCGGACAGCGTATGTTATTGTTGTTCCCGTATTCCTGTCTTACTCAAATTTCAATCAGTCTGTTTGTACGAATAAAGAGTAACTTGAGAGTACGTACTGGCACACAAGAAACTTCTAGAGGCCCATAAAATAAACGACGTTGCTTCAACGTGGAGCAGGTGAGAGTATCAGTTATAACTTTTGTTAAATTCATTTGAATGGAACACAGCGATCGATCGCTCCGTTCAAACTCACATACAATACCAACCGTTGATGAATATTTGAAATCAAGGAGATTTACCGCAATTTGTAGAACAAGTAATTTTTAAATCTCTCAAGTGACTCACCCCAGATAGAGCATTCCGTTTGATTTTTCAACTAACGGAAGCGACGTTTTGACGCTGTGAGTTTGTAAACCAGTTCGCTTACAGTTAGATTCGCAATTGTCGTTTTTATTTACATTTATCTCTGTTTTTGTGTTGTTATAATTTAGTAAAAATTTGAACACGTGGTCAAGTTCAGTTTAATACTAAATTAAATGTTCCTCACATCGTTTCCAACGTGTTGCGCTTGAAATATTGTCAATATTAAGCATCTCAGTGCTCGATATTTAAGACTGCGTACAGCTTTTAGCGATCGCCTCGAAAAATGAGTATGAATGTGACAAATTTTATTCACAGATAGCAAATAGCATATATTACAGATGCATTGATTAAACAATGATTATTAAAAAAATTGAGAATAATAAACGGTATACCTATGCATGTTCTGAAGTTAAAAATAACTGTTGGACTTGTTTGTGATGATGCAGTGAAGCGGTGAAGATAAATTGAATGTCTCTCAGTCATTACACGAGTATTTTTAAATATCTAATAATTATATCGTGGGTTATATTGTTAGCGCTTCGCACTTTTGGTCTCCAGGGAGCTACATAGTTTAAAACCCTGATATTTTATGACCACTGGAAACCTGATAGATTGGGAAAATCTGGAGAAAAATATTGTGACACATGTTAAGTATTCCATTTTGCCGGTTTTTCTGTATGTGATCTACGCTCTTAGATCATTAAAATTATAATTATTTCATGTCGAGAGGGTGACGATTGATTGGTTGCCCCATAAAAAAAAAATATTAGTTGTCAGTGTTTCGAGCGGTGGCTGTCACATCAAAATTATTCAAAAGTTAAATAAAGACCTGACAATATAGTGAGTCATGATATGCAGTTTGGCAGATGGAATCGCGTGCGTCTTGGCTGACGTGACCGGTAAATATCGCCAAGGAGATAAGAAAATTAATGTTGGGAATAATTGGTGTGAGGAACAAATTGTTTCGTAAATATCGGTGGAAATGTTTGCTGGTGGTTAATTTTCGTCCTCGTCCATACAACACCGGCCCGGCGGGGAGGGGGGGGGGGATTGAATTTGAACGAGGTGTTTTCTCAATGAAACCGCAGCAAATGTTTTCCGTCCACACTACCCCAGAGAATTTTAAAATGTAACAATCACCGGTCGCATTTTGAATTTGTGTTTTAGAAGAACTCGGGCCGGGAAATCGTAACGTTCCGTTTTTAAAATGCTTTTCGTCCACAAACAAACGCATGCAAAGCCAGTGTTTTCGAATTCTTCCGGTTTGAGGAGCGTTTTTGAAAAGGTCCGTCATGATGACGGATTAGTGTGGACAGTAGGCCTAACCGTAGAAATATAGCTGTGTTTTCAGGTCTCTGTGGCTTAGTGTAGAACGGCGCTTCCTAAATGAACTGCTAAAAGGCGTGGGAGGTATGGTTAGTTAATCGAACTGTTATTAGACTGACAGTATATCAGGCTGATTTTGTTCCCTAACAGTTTTTTTCATCTTTTTTTTCGCGGGCCTCAGCCTGTTAAAGAGCATCAGCGACAAAGTGTTATGGTTTTCTGGTTCTCTCTGACTGCAGGGGAATTGGAGAACATCATTGTGGAGTTGATCAAACCTGCGCTTTATTGTTAGCGGCAGGCATTGTTGTTATTAAAATCCGAAAATCCTAGTCTCTGAGTATTTCAAAACTGAAAAGAATCACCTCCTATTTGTATCTTCCATTAAAAAACGTTTTTCAAATATTAGTTTTCAAAATCTGCCCTGTTCCACATGTACCGTTTGTTTGCTCAGTACAAAGCTTGATGTGACAAAGGGTCTACAAGCTAGATATTCAGCTGTTTGTTTTGGGAAGTTTCTTGTGAACGTTAAACTGAATACAGCCTTTATGTGACGACTTTTTCCATTTAAAACGTCGAGAAACGGACCAAAAATGGAAAACATAAGTCAATAAGAGATTAACATGTTAACACTCTGATAATCAAGATAAATCAAGACACTGACCAAGCAAGACAGGTGACGACAGAAAATTATCAAACAGAGGGTAAGTTCCAATATGATATTGCCTCGATCCACCAAAAGATGTTCTTATTAACATCGATACCGAAAATTAAGAAAGTATCGGGCTTGGCCACAGTAGACCCAGACAAAGTTTATGACGGTCTCGTTTTGTCATGCAGTAGACGTAGATCTGGATAATTTGGTTTTATCAACTGGGTTGATAATGTGAATAAGCCACCGTAAGAGATTCGAAAACTGACGTTTCGAGCGTCAGTCCTTCGTCGGAGCGAATTGATTCGCTCCGACGAAGGGCTCGAAACGTCAGTTTTCGCCGCGAATCTCTTTACGGTGGCCTATTCACATTATCAACCCAGTCGATAAAACTAAATTGTCTTGTAATACTCACCACCGACGAACCATCACAGTTTCTATAGAAACGTACCCCCTTTATTCATTAGATATAGATCTGGCTTCGTTTTCATATCACGCCCTTGAAAAATAGTGAATTGACTTGCACCTGTTAATACACTAACACCTGTGGACTGGCTGGTACGACTGTCCTATAGCTAATTACGAGCGCGTCAACCAAAGTCGCCATTTTGGATTTAAAGGTCGATTGGAAGCCAGCTCTCTCGGCAGCTCTTCTCATGAATACCTTCACGAGTTGCTTTTAATCAGCAAAAAGTTCACTTTAGTAGACCAAAAGAACGTTTTTGTAAGAATCGTCAACATTCTCTGATACTTAAAGGAAGAAAAATTGAGCGTCATAAGTACTCCCCGCGCAAGAAGTAGCCCTCTTTTCAGCAAACGTGTGCCAGTCCATGAACGGAAGTGAAACTTTGTTTTTTGTTCGGCTTTAGATGACAAAATTGTCTGAGAAAAATAATCTCACCTACTTGCATAAACAGAAATCTTGCCGTTCTCAGAGGAGAACCTAGGATAATCTGTCTTGATGGAATAATCTGTCTGGCGTTTTAGCACAGGTCAACTCGGTTCTTTTCTCGTTAATTCCACTTTAGGAAATACCTGCCAACTGTCATGATTGATAAGTATTCAAGATAAAAAATCGTCGCAACTGCACAAGTTGCGTTTATAACTACAATGATCTTTATGAAGAATACTGACCTTCAATTAGTATTTTTCATATATATATATATGTACATTTGCTTGCTTTAAACTCTGATGCACGGCCTTCCAAACTTTTCAGACCACCACATCTTGTTACTTCCCTTTCAGTTTAATTGCCAAAGTTTTCCACCTTAAAACGTTCTTTTGATTAAGTCTGCTGGAATTCTGTTCTCCCAAGTCAGTTGTCTTTTATCCAGCTTTTGATTTCGCCTAACCATTGGCAGCAGCTACTGACCTCTTTTCCACCCCATTGTTTTAC
>JAHPZR010024301.1:0-10880 GCA_019787425.1 Platygyra sinensis | reverse complement strand
AGTCGCCATTTTGGATTTAAAGGTCGATTGGAAGCCAGCTCTCTCGGCAGCTCTTCTCATGAATACCTTCACGAGTTGCTTTTAATCAGCAAAAAGTTCACTTTAGTAGACCAAAAGAACGTTTTTGTAAGAATCGTCAACATTCTCTGATACTTAAAGGAAGAAAAATTGAGCGTCATAAGTACTCCCCGCGCAAGAAGTAGCTCTCTTTTCAGCAAACGTGTGCCAGTCCATGAACGGAAGTGAAACTTTGTTTTTTGTTCGGCTTTAGATGACAAAATTGTCTGAGAAAAATAATCTCACCTACTTGCATAAACAGAAATCTTGCCGTTCTCAGAGGAGAACCTAGGATAATCTGTCTTGATGGAATAATCTGTCTGGCGTTTTAGCACAGGTCAGCTCGGTTCTTTTCTCGTTAATTCCACTTTAGGAAATACCTGCCAACTGTCATGATTGATAAGTATTCAAGATAAAAAATCGTCGCAACTGCACAAGTTGCGTTTATAACTACAATGATCTTTATGAAGAATAGTGACCTTCAATTAGTATTTTTCATATATATATATATGTACATTTGCTTGCTTTAAACTCTGATACACGGCCTTCCAAACTTTTCAGACCACCACATCTTGTTACTTCCCTTTCAGTTTAATTGCCAAAGTTTTCCACCTTAAAACGTTCTTTTGATTAAGTCTGCTGGAATTCTGTTCTCCCAAGTCAGTTGTCTTTTATCCAGCTTTTGCTTTCGCCTAATCCATTGGCAGCAGCTACTGACCTCTTTTCCACCCCATTGTTTTACCTGCGTCCCATCGATTCAGTAAACACTGTATTTCAGCCCTTTCTTGTCCTTGACCTTGCCGACTTTTTTGACTGATGACGCTTCCAAAACTGTACAGGGGATATTGTCAAATGTAATCTCTAAGCTACAACAGAAGAAAATCAGCGAGAATAATTTAAAATAGCCCATTTCACGGTTTAATTTTATCATTTGCCTGCTACGAACAATATAAGAGGGGGTTCATATAATCTAGCAGGATGTGAGGCTGTTTTACGGCTATTTTGTAGTTTCGCATTCACGTTGGATTACGCTGTAATGCAAAGAAGAAAAGCTAACTGTGAAAAGGGCCATAAAAAGGTAAAAGTTGGCATTACAGTCCCCTCCCCCTATAAATGCTCGCTACAGGACTTAACAAAATGACTCGCGCTTTATGACTTGTGACATGCCATAAACATCATCATTAAATATAGAACATTAGTCATTTTCGATTTTTTTTATAGATTGACCGTTTCGTCAGCCAATCGTGTAAAAAAGTGAAAATATCAAAATGCATTATTTCCAGTTCAATAACTATGCTCTTAACTAAGGTCATTAATAGTATTATCATCTATGCAGGAATTTAAAAGAACGTATATCGACTTTAAGCGAATCAAACAAACTCTGAGGACCAAAAGAACCATGCAAACTGGTCTGAGAAACACGCCATTCAAGAAATCGGATCATTTTATTCGCAGTTCACGGTCACAGTTCACCACCTTATGACGTCATATGATCTCTTTTCCTTGACGTCATTAAATAGTTTCTTTAGAATACAGAGTTAGATAATGGAATCTATTCAGTGAGGTTTGGTTTACGTTAATACAAATTTGCAAGTTATGAAACGTCAAAGTTTAAAGTTGTTGCCAACTTTCATTTCCGACAGGATACGAAACCTAGACAATAAAACAACCAATCAAAAAAATAATAACAAGCTCATTGACATTAAAAAAGCCACTGGCACTGTGTAGCTATTTTCTTGTCTCAACCACAATTATAGTGGGTAATTAAAACTTAAAGAAAGTCGTCAACCTATGCGAGACAAGATTCAGCTGTATGTTTCTGACATGATGCACAGATCCCATGAAAAATAAAAGTTTATCTGAAACTGAGATCGTGACTCAGCCCTGAGCTGTCTAGTCTAGAAATGGTTCAATAACACCGCGAGCACAAAGCCTTATGGGATAGCTAAACCCTTCACCAAGAGTAGGTCTGATTATAATTACGCACTTAAGTTACGCAAACCGACTAATCACTCTACAGTCACGTTAATCAAGAAAGCGAGCTGTTAGCTTTACATATGTAACTACTGCTGATAGTGGTGCGGTGAACAAAATATGCCATTTCACCAGCAAAGGATTTCGCAAGCGGTAAGCACAAGTTGTGTTTCTCAAAAGCTTTCAATGTGACCATGATTTTGACAGTCATTAACACCGTGATACGCTTAAATGGATTTACCGATAACGGCTCTATTTCCTCACGAGTTTGCAAACAGTTCATCTTATACAGACTCAGAGGATTTGCACAAGAAAATATGTTAGGTTTTCCTGAGAAAATTTCGCTTTTCAATTAGACGTTCATGTTTTCAAGACATCTATGTCCTCTAAAGCGCTTATTTCCCCCAGTATAGGTGGGCTATTTAAAGCTGTCGTATCAGTGGGCTATGCTATAATTATTCATAATTATCGTCTTAAGTTGGTTAGAGCAGACTTGTCGGACACGAGATCAGAGCATGCTATTCCATTCGCGGTGCTTGTCGATTTTTATAATCAAACTGACTGCGAAGCAATGCAAGTGAATCGAATGTTTGACTTTGACATTTGTGATTTCATGTTAAGACGACAACGACAACGACTCAGACACAGCGGGATACAGATTGAATACTGGATACAGGAGGGCTTCCTTGTATCCTGTAATTCGCCTAGCCACGTCCTTAAGGGTCTGAAAACTGCACTGAGACTTAAGTCTTAAATTTAATGCAGATCTCCCACTACTAAAGCGACCTTTTTGGGTCTTGGTGGACTGAGGTGGAAGTACCCCCAGAAGGAAGGCCGACAGTGCAAATTAAAATGAAGCTGAGGTTAGCTCATTTTTTTAGGTGAAAGTCATACGAATTCATACGAGTAAAATTTCAATTATCGAGGGTTTCGCCGGCCAGCTTGAAAGTCGTCTCGAAATGAAAGTTTCAGTTTGGAAATACGTAAACCGAGTATTTCAAAACCTCAAAGTAGAATTTTGTTCTTATGAATCTTGTTCTCGACTCAGCAGATCTAGCAGTCTTGCTGATCCATATTCCTTCAGTTTTATGAAGTATTATTGAGTGAGTATTCCGAGTAACCGAGTTCGTTTGGTTGGGTGCTTTACTGAAAACATTGGTTTGTTTATAACTTAAGGTTATTAATGGCTTTACAGACAACAGCATTGGTGTGGAACAATCACGTTTAATTCGCCCTCGGGAGTAAAATACGATTTTGGTCGGAGTTATAACACTTGTTATAATCCCGTTTTAATACTTGCGCTATACCTATAAACTTCCTGGGGGATTTAATGGAAGCTCATAGTTACCGGGAATAAAACAAAACCTCCCTTATAGTAAAAGAGTTTATAGGAAACCACTCAAACACAAGGCTTCTGACCCACTTGCGGCTGTTCATGATACGTTTTCGCTTGACTAATCTTTAAGTATATAGTGATCATTATTGCGACACACAGTGTGTTTCCATTCAAAACCCTCGTCAAGGAACATGATGGTTTCGTATGAATTTGATATCAGTTCAGTTTAGTGGTGGGCATTAGCAAAGAGAAAATTATCACTACCCTCTTCAGTTTCCGTGGCATCCCACAGATTGTAGCCGTTGCGAACTTCGCGAATTATTTTGTTCTCTGTGGATATATCAAACTCAAAAGTTATGCAACCAGGAGAATCATTTTACGATACAAGGTCCACTGATTTTTTTTCTCAGCTGTTATTTTATCCTTCCAGTTTCTTATAAGCTATGTGTGTATGAACTGTCAAGTTCTATTTTAAGACCTCACTGGGTTAGAGCCGGTATTGAGTTTTCTCTTGAGTTATTGCGTGTTAAGACAACTGATGGTTTGTGTGCGTTTTGAATATCGATTATCCCATGTTTTATTACCTAAAGCACAACAAACTTCTGAAATGTCGCCTGCGTGACACAAAAGCCAAACTTTTCTGGCGTGAAGCCAAGAAGAGTGTGTTAACACCACCCATTGTGATAAACAGGAAACAGATAATGATTAGCCAATTTTAAGTTTGTCGAGAAGCTCTCACTTAATTTAACTGCCCCATTTTCAACACGTAATCTTGTTAGTTAAAATCAAGTGTAATAACACGACTCCAGGTGTTAAAAGCCCAAGTTAAAACAATTACAGGTTCATACGCAGGCCTGCGCTTGCATGGTTTCGTTCAAGAGTTTCATGTCAGTTAGTTCCATATAATTATACACCTACAACACAATCACTTCATCAGTGGCTGCTTTCGAACTTTGACTGGGCCGGAGATGTTAGATCTTTGGATTTCTCCAACATCTCGAAACTCTATCGTTGTACCTCTTTTCTACTGTTAAATTGGTCGACTGTCTCCTTCACCTCGTTTCACCGGTCCACCATTGACTGATTGCGTGACAAAGTTTATTGCCGGCACCATATTTTCCTGCAGAGAAAGCCACGGAACGGCATTAATAAGCCAATCAGAACACACGCTTAGGACTATCCATGATCACGGCGAAATAACGCGAAAGAAAGAACATCAAACAACCCGGTTCTTTCAGTTTGGCTGTTACCAGCGTCATCATATGCCTGTGTAGTGACGAAGTTAATTAATATGGTATTTATTTTCTTTGGTTAGGATTACAACATAATGGTCCATAATCCCGCGGTTAATAAGTTAGCAATTCTGTTCATACCAGAAAAAAATTTTCCACTTCGATTATAATATTTTGATTGTTTATATGGAAACCTTAACTTTTGTTATAACATAAACAACATCCTAGGTTTATCATAACATTTCGAACTTGAAAAATCAAACGTCCTTCAGATTGTTTTCTGCTGTCAGTAGGATTATTGTCATTGGCTGTTTCACGGTTGTTGGCTCAGGTTATAATCACAGGGTTTTTTAAATTTTTAATTTGAGATTGTTATTTTTGCCCCTTGGAGGTCTAACTTTAACCAGCTCTAACTCGGTGTCAAATGTTGTCTTTACAGATTGGAGCAATACATTTATCAGTTTTGAAGAGGACTTTTTTATATATACGGAAAAGGTTATCGATATATCCAGTTCAGCCACCTATTACGACAGTTGCGTGCGAGATAATTTGCGTGCATTTAACTCTAAACAGACAAAACTTAGTTATAAATGGATAAAGTAAACAACATAGAGCTGTGATAAAACATTTGATTACTTGAGTCTTGTTACAGGAAGCAAACAAAGTGCTTATAGCACAAAAGGGCTTGCGTGGGTCCTGCTAACTTTGAGTTATGTAAGCTTTTGTTATGCACAAATGTTGTGTTGGGTAATTGTTATGGGAATTTGAAAGTTCATCACGACTATATCTCTTAATAGGAAACTCTTTGACTCCCTGTTTATAGGCCGGCTGACAATTTTCTTGATTCTCATCATCCGTCCCCTTGAAAATATATTGATATTAGTAGTCGTATTGGGAATTATTGCCTTGATCGCAAAGGACAGCATTAAACGATTAATTACGAGAAAGGAATTTATTGATTACTGGTCCTTTGAAGCCGTCCTCTTCAAGTATCAACCACCGCGGAGCCAGTCAAGCCTTAGCAGAACATTTCTGCCTTATCCGACTGTAAGGTTCGCAAGATGACATACTCCACTGCATGATTGCGATGTTCTTCCTCAATCTTAAAAAAACATAAATCTGTAGACAGCCGCAGCACACCGGAAACCCATTATTGGATATTTTAATTAGCTGGGTGAGTTTCCGCCAGAGTGTTGATTATTCTTAAATTAAAAATCAGTGACATGGCATGACCGCGACACAAGTGGCTCCCTTAACTTAATCATCTCAAAGTCAGGGATACTGAGCCATAACGTATCAGTTATTTGAACACCGCTGAAAGACTAACATTGCACACAACATGAGTACATTGCAGTATTAAGGCAATCTTTGACTGAAGCAGTTTAACTTAATACACCAAGTTTTCGAGACATGAACACGGTCGACCACTAAATAATGCGATGAACCTATCAGTTTCACATGTCTCATGCGAGCCATTTTTAGCCTGCAAGCATGCTCTCGAAACATTCTCCACAGTAAGAGCTTCAAAGAGCAAACTTCCGAGAAAAATTGCAAGGTACATCCCAAAACAAAGGCGTTGCCTTTTTGAGAGTTGCTCAGAGATGGAACGAAATTGAAAAACTACGCTATGTACCCTCTCAGTGTTTTTTATTTCAAGTATGACTTACAGATAAATTGAAAAACTAACAAACACAGACAGTGTTTATCTTTTTTTAGTCCAGCTGGTCACGTATATGTTCTTGTGCCAGTCTCTTTATCCTCCAGGGTCACACAAATCTCAAGTTTTGAGATTTGGAAGGATTAATCGACAGTACAAATTGCATGTGATGGCTTTGTCATGTTTGTCATTACATAGTCTAGCCAAAACTAATTTTAAAGAAATATGCGGAAGGGGCGAAGGTTACTTAGGAAAGATCACGACTCAACATTTTGCTTCGATATACTGCTGTGTGCGTCAGTTTCCTTTTGCTCTGAACAAGCTACCCATTATATGGGACGCTATTTGCGACCGAAATCGCGAAAACAAAATCAGTACTTTGATCAGTTACGTTATCAATACTTGTCTCATTAGACAGTAAATAACCCAGTGATAGGTCCTTCTGAGTCGTAAATAAGTAAGTTATTTTATAAGAACAAGTACTGATTATGATATGTTAAGAGTCCTTTGTGTTAAAAGCACATTCTTATCGTACTTTTCACACGTTGCTTTGCTATTGAATTTTTTTTGTAAGGCTTAACTTGTTTGTTGATCAAAAACCACATAGCTGGAAAACCAAGGCAAACAAACGAGCCCAGTGGCGGGAGAGAAGATTTATTTTGGACATCACGAAAATCGACAAGACGAGATGTGCTAACCAGTCAGAATGTTGGCAACCTTTGCGCACTAAGCTTCATTAAAATACCAGGCGAACCTACAATTAATTCACAAAACAGAGAATCTGTACAGGGGCGCAAACAATTACCCTTGGAATTACTCTTAATTAGTGTAAAATTTCCATTGAGTCTGTGTACACTCGCGCATGCGTGGATTGTGCGTATTCTTACATATACATAAGACAGTTTGTTGTCACCGTGTACAATTTGATCATGTGTTCGTCGTATGCCTCTCGTAGGATATTATTCTGAGATCGCCGATATTGGTGACATTATGTGTTTGATGAATCGTTCTATTGAAGTCGCGGGACAATACTCTAATGCTTCAACAAGAGGAATCCATGCTGCCCAATAGTGCAGGAGTTCATGAAGGGAACCTAAGGCACAACAAAAGTAAGTACTTGCTCGCTTGTTTATTTCACTCTCGGCGTGGAAATGTACACCTAAATCGCTGTGCATTTCAGTCACGAAAGGCTAAAATCTTTGCGGGAAATTTTACCCGAGTCAATTGATGGATATGACTGTAAGATAGAATACATAGGGTGCCACTAGATTTTTTAACCTCAAGAGCGGTATCTGTGTGTGGGCTTACAATGCAAAAACGCAGTTTCCTAACAACCTTTTGCTCATAAGAAGAAAGAATTAAGCGTAGTTTGTTAGTCTTCTGGCCGTCGCAAATTACCAGTAGTCTGTTCATCGCCGAAGAAAGAGTGGCAAGACCTATTGTTTTGATAAATCTATCGCGTTACAACGAGTCCGCAAGTGGTTCTCAGCTTAGAATTGCCGAGAATTGATGACAAAAGACAGGCCTGTTTGTCGTGCGTTTTTGGATCGTGTACCTTTTTGTGCGCGATAATGGTAAAAGGAAACGTTCATTGAAATCGCCGTCATTTCTGAAGGAAATTGATCTGGGTTTCGCGTGCCCTTATAATGAAGAGACTGTTGACGGTTTTTCTCTTCTTCAAAGAGAACTCGCAATGACGGAAAAATTGGTTAAACAAACACTGTCCAAACAACCTGCAAAATGAGTTACGCTTCTGCGCTTTTTTGACCAATTAGGGAGCCCTCACTTAATTCAAGTTCAAACTTCTTTTCACGGAGATGTGTAAAGAGTTCCAGCGAAACAATAGTTCATTTGCATATATAACTTAACAATAAACACCACTGGGAATTGGCTTAAAAGAGTTGCTTAGCTGCTTTCTGGTAAAACACTGGATGTGAATGTTTAAAATGCTTTTAAATTTGCTACTGAAGTTTTCGTGGTTGAGCGATGCGTCGGTGACAATTCAACCCTGTTGAAGAGCGGAAAGAGCATCTTTGTTTGACGGAAAGCCTGCTGTTATTGAAATATACACGTCCTATCACTGACTTTATCGCTATACAATTTCATGACATTTGACATATCGTCAACTTGCTTTCAATATTTTGAGTCCAAAAGTATGTATTAGCGTCTAAAATATGTATTAGCGTCTTATTTCCGCTGTTTGCTTTGAAAACTAAAGAGCAAATCTGTGAATGCTGTTTGGTGTTTGGGAGAGCAGTTTGGTACCGTACGTTGTCGCTTCAATCTCTTTGTTCTCACTGTCTTTTTTTTGTACATTTTAAATTATTTTTGAAATTGCATTTTGATCCTTATTTTTCTTTCTGATATTATGAAAATTAGGCATAAAAATCGTTGTTCACTCATAATTTTGACATGCACTGCAACGCTTGTCACACCGCCAACAGGTTCTGTTTGCGTGAACCGGAAGTTAAAATGTTTTAACCGGAAGTTGCATTTCGATTCCGTCACGCTTTCACGCGCTCAACTCTCTCTTAATTTCTAGTTGAAATGATCTCCTGTAACCTTCTAGGATTTTTCTAAGGGGGGCTAGTAGGATTCGTGTGAAAGACCTCTGCTGGTGGGTTTTAGCGAACTCGGTGCAAGTGTAATTCCGAGAATTTTATCGTAAGTCACGTGACGAATTCAAGGGCATGCGCCGAGCGGGAAATTTGATTTGGCCGTTCGTTCAGAAAGGAAGAAGATATTCGTTTTCAACGGCTTTACATCATTTCCTTTTTTCGAGCGTTCAAGCATGTGGGTTTAACTTTCGCTGAAACGTTTCCCTCAGTTTTCAACTTTCAGCAAGTGTGCTATTTGCCATGAGAATTCATTTGCCGGGTAGAGGAAAAGGTGGGCAAGAGAAGCCATTCGCTAAAAGTTGTTTCGAGTCGCTTTTAATTTCTTCGAGAACTTTCTCTGTACTTACTCAAACTCTTTGATTATTTTCCTAGAAACATCAATCAGTGGATATGAAAGGTAAGTGCTGTTTCACTTTATACTTGTAAGATTTAGCGATTTATGTCGAGCTTTTAGCGTAAGCTAATCAACTCGCCAAGCTAGATTCAATTCGGACGTTTGGACCAGGACTAATTTCATCGAATACCAGTACTACAAAGTGACAAATCGCGACATTACACCCCTTATATTTAGTTCTCTCGTGGGAAGCTACTTTAGTTGTGATTTCGTCAAGTGCTTTTTCGTTCAAATGGTTTGCACATATTTTATTGGCGGCGGTACTTGCGTAAGAACCGATCCCTAAGTAAACAAACACGAACAGCTTCGTTGTCGAGTGACGCGCAGGTACATTTTTGATGCTCCCAGGAACAGATGCGGAATAAACTTTGCGTATTGAATTTTACTGAATTTACTGTGGGAAAAGTCTCTAGAAAGGCGACACGATGTTCAGAGCAGTTCAAGCTTGATGGCAATATCGCTTGGGCACAAAAGGTAAATGTATATCTATCTACAGCAGTGTAGTGGTTCTGTTGAACGCGCTTCGAACACAGAAATTTACGTTACTTTCGCATGATCATTTGCTATTTCTTCAAAACCGACTCGCAGGAGTTACATTTAAGCTAGTTTTCTGACGATGAAACTTTGTCTTCGATTCCTATATTGAGGACTTGTGTTTTGTTTCAAAATCTTCATTTTTAATTTCATAACAGTCTCTAAGATTAACTTGGATTGCATTGTATATACTCGGTAAACAGCGAGATCACAAACAAATAAAAGTCTAACTCTAAATGAAAGAAAAGTTATGAAGTGAGCTTTTTCAACTCGCGTAATAAGAGCTAAGGAGCAAGGTAAATGAAAGTTTTGAACCTTAAAATATATTCTTTATTTCTGACACGCTCAGTTTTCAGCTGGAATTTTGAAGCTATGAAAAGTCGGCACAGCTGAAATGTGGTCAGATTTGATTCTAAACAAAAACAGCGGCTATTTTGAGCTTTTCTTAATGTATTTCAGAATACAAGTTAATTAAGTTCATTATAATGTGAAATCTTGTACAAGATGATTACCCAACTACTGTTTAGATTAAATCGTTTTATGTGATGTTATTGCACCTACCTAAGTAGGAAAATAGGGAACATGGCCTGTGATGCAACAGGTGATGCGGTCATCAAGAATCCTATTTAGCAGACGTTCTTTTTTATGAAAACGATTTGAAACATTGCTGTACAGGAGTAAAAGCATAATTTTGTAAATACGTGCTATAGTTGGAGGACGTTCCTGTCCTGAGAATTAAAGAAGCTCAGTAGATTTCAGCTGTGAATGAATGACTAATTTTCTTTAGTTTATAAGGAGAATGTCATGGTAGCGAAATCAACATAAAATGATGAATGAGTTTGTACATGTGTTTATGATGCATATAAACTGTCGAATATGTGCTAGCAATTAATTGACAGTATATAATCATTCTATGAATTTGTTGAATATAATATTATTAGTTTCTCGAAATGTGGCTTGAAATTTAACCTGGCACAAAAATCTCAACTTTAACTTACAAACTCCAGCCTTGTTTGAATTTTACACTGTATTCATGTGTATTTTTAGCTGGTCAAGGTAAAGAGTGAGAATGATAACC
>JAHPZR010024299.1:40000-42500 GCA_019787425.1 Platygyra sinensis | reverse complement strand
ATTAGAGTACTTTGCCAAAGGCTAATAAGCTTAAAAACTTTTCTACTGATTTTAAAACACATACTGAGGTCGACACAATAAACTGTCCACTCATGTTCATGGCCGTTGACCGCGACCGCATCACATCACGATTAATTTATGAAAACAAGATATTTTGTGCCACGCTGTTTTGACGAAACTGCTTGTTGTATGTTTAAATGCTCCTTGAAAATCGTTTTACGTTACAGCGGCTATCAATCACACGCGACCTTCAGCGGTCCACTCGTAAAAATTATCATTTTACTTTCGGCATGCAAGGCTAGCCCACTAAAAATGAAAACTTTTGTCGGGTTTTTCAACGCCCAATCGCATGCATGAACGAAACCGAGAACAAGCAAATTAATCTACACGCAAACACATTATTTCTGCACGTATCTTTCTTGGGGCTGCTGACTGAACAAAACTTAATTCTATAAAACTAATACTCATAACCATATTATATGGTTTTTAAGACGTTTAAATCTCGTTCAGTCCGTAGCTCCAAGACGAACACGTGCAGAAATAACTTGTTTGCGTGTAGATTTGCTCGCCCTCGGGGTCATTCAAGCATTCGAATGAGATGATTGACGTCCACCAAAACCCTGATTATGTCTAGACTGTTTTTTTTGCGCTGAAGGCGGCGTAAGGGGTTTCAAAGCGTTTTAAAGTTCCAGGATACGCCTCGAATATTCTGAGAAACAAATCGGCTCTGTACAACCTTCACGTATTTTAAAACTCTTCGCCCGCGAAAACGTGGCTAGGATTTTCTCTTCCACATCTATACCACTTTGATAGTAGTAGTTATTCAGAATCGAAACAGCCTCGATTTCGATTATTTGAAATCGAGGCAAATGCGGTGATATATTTTTCAAACAAACCTGGCTTTTGGCGCAGGGAACCCAGGCTGGTCACGTACGTGACCGAAATTAGTCTGGTGGCTTCGCAGCAACTATTTTCCATGTAGTTTGTTCTCGGAAAGTGAACAAGTTTGTTTGCCGAATCCTTCAGAGCATAGTTTGATACATTTCGCGTTACAAATTTAGACGTGAGATATTCGGGAACCAGACCGTTTAAAGACTTGAAAACCATTAAGGCTTTCTGAATTTGGGAGGAGTTATTTTGCATAATAGATAATCGGGTTGATGGCAGTCGCACTATTCTCCAACCCCTGCTTCCCATTAAGCTTACCCCACCCCCACTAAGTTCTGCACTATTGCAATGGCATTATCTTTCTGAAGTTTGCCCAATATTGTCCCCTCGTCCCTAATTTCAATTGTTTTGTTCACAGCCATTTCTACATTAATAGAAATGTACAAACCCAAAACTTCTTTTCCAAACTAATGTGACGTTCCCCTTTCAAGACCCAAATAGCCCTTTTCACAGTTAGCTTTTCTCATTTGCATTACAATGTAATTCAACGTGGATGCGAGGCAATTTCGGGCTAAAACTGCAAATAGCCCGAAATTGCCTCACATAGATGCTAGATTTCATTGTAATGCAAATGAGAAGGGTTAACCGTGAAAAGGGCTATTGAGGTTCTGAATATAAAATTATGGAAAATTGTTCAAAAACTTGGGATGCAAAAAATTTACTTTGTTTCTGCATTTGAGTGTTTGGTTCAAGCACAAATAACGGATTAAAAGGCCAGGAAAAGAAATGTAAATTTGTAAAGAGGAATTAAAAGAAAAACAAAAACAAAACAAGAAACAAAAAACCAACAGACTGACATTGAAATGAAATCAGATAGAAAGTAACAGAAAAAAAATGAACTACTGTTTTAAAAAAAGTTACGTAAATACTAACAGTTTTAAACGTTTGACTGACTGAAAATAAATATATCAGAATTTGATGCATACATTATTTCAGTCACTCATTTGGCTATTTGATATATTGTATTCACTACAATTGTTTAATTAATATCTTTTCATAGACACAACAAACTGTTATAGTTTATTTTAATAAAGAATAGCAACTGATCTGTAAATGACTCGAGTGAACAAAATTACTGATAACCTTACTTAAAAAAAATCATTAAAAAACCCTTACAATGAGCAATGAAAAAATAATACTAATAATTTATGGCAGCCATATTCTGCAAGAAAGTCGAACAATGGAACACCAGACAAAGAGCCAAACGTCAATGATAAGCTGTTGTTTTCAGAGCCCATGGATGAAGGGATCAGGAAACATCACAGTACAGAGCATTGTAAGATGAGGTTATTCAATCACAGCATTTCAGCTCAGCAAAATGAATAGATTTTCCCTTGTTACGATCACATCAGCTCATAAATATACAGTGTAATTGTTACAAACAGGCAGGAACAGGATCGAATCACGAAGAACAACAGATCATTACCAGTCAGAGCCTTCTGTGAGAATGGATAAACAGAAAAATTCTTAAGACAAGCAAAACATAACTATTTTTATTTATCATGCTATCAACCTTCTCAGGAAATTGGACCTCAAAATCTCCACTTTCCAT
>JAHPZR010024299.1:0-22500 GCA_019787425.1 Platygyra sinensis | reverse complement strand
GTTACACTATCTGTGATGATACACACATCACATGCTCGTTCGTCGGCATAGCTGAGAATGGTTCGGATAACTTTAGGTAATGCGAAAGCGTTTTAGGGGTTGACCGCTTTTTTTTCTTGACATTTGTGTTCCTTTTTTTCCTTTGTTTCTGTGTGTGTTAAATCGACTGTTTGCAACACGGAAAACCGGATGCTTGTTTATATTACTGCATGAAGTGAGTTAACCCCCAGAAGTGGATTAGTGACAATCTGCATTAATTGTGTTGGAGAGGAATTGTTGTAAACCACGCCCGTGGTACAGAACCGGCTTTGGCTGTTGGAGGAGAAAAAATTCCGGTGAAATCTGTTTTGAAATTGTAAATATACTTCGAAGTAAACGATGGTACTTAGGACTAGCGCTTCGGATTAGGTTAGAGTTAAGGTCAGGGCACGCTAGGGTTATCGCAGTGTTTGGCCAGGGAAAACAATCTCGACTTTTGAAATCTATTGCATGAATCAATACCTAAATTGTTTGAGTCAATAAGTAGTACTAGAGAGAGAAGTTGAAGTTTTTGCAAATCGGCTACGTCAGTGATCGCTTTAAATGTTTCTACGTGAAATTATTATTTTTTTGGTACAAAATGGTCCATTCTGTGAAATGATTATTTCTGACAACACAGAAAGAGGAAACCTTAAGCTAACACGCTGCTCATGCCGAAAAGAAGCGCATGAAACGGAATCATTGTTTTTGGCCAGGCCGGGATTTGCAGTACATTTGTACTATTAAAGCGCCTATGAAGTAAAAAAATGATTGCTGCTTATTTGAAAGGCCTTTTAAAGTATAGAAGAAGGGCGCTTTTCTTTTTAGAATATCTTTTTTCGTTTGAGAGATATTTACGTTTTTGTGAGTAAAGTGATGACGTCATAGGTGGTTTCACTAATACAGTACAACACTCAATCAAGAATATCTCTGGAAATATTGAAGCAGTGTTCTTCAAACTTGGCATCAGGACTGTACATCACAAAAGAAGCCAAATGACACCTGTCGTGCTGTTGCCATGACAACAGTTATGCCGCTGGTCCTGTTTTAATTGAGACTAAAATTTCCAGATTTTATCCTAAACAAGGATCATCCACTCACAACAACCTAGTGGGGATAGTTAAGGCAATATGGGAACCATTTCTGTGCCGAGCTAGATCCTCTGTCCCACTTAAAAAGATTGCAATTGGGGATATTTGGTTTTTCACAGAAAGAGACTGGAGCCGAGAGTGTTGCCATGGCAACAACATAGTAGGTGTCATTCTGTTTCGTTTGTGATGTACGTTTCTGGTGCCAAGTTTGAAGAACACTGCTTCAATGTTTCTGGAGATATTCTTCTTTACTTTGAAAAGCCTTTCAAATAAGCAGCAATTATTTTTTACTTCATAGGCACTTTAAGAAGACCAGAGAGCGATTGATATCTGTGACTTCCCAATTTAATGGAAGGCACTAGTTAGGAAAACAAGAGTGATCTTTAATTGAAATCATATTGAGTTAAAAAGTCCGGCATGATCTGTGTTTCTGAGTATATAAAGCTTACGGTCAATATGCACGAGGCCGAGGGAGTGTCTGTAAAACGAAAATCAGCACTTGTAGCAGTTCAAGTCACTGAGTTGAAGATCGGATGTTTAAAGGGAATGACTTGAAAGCATGAGTTTTGACGTACATAGAAGTGTGTGATAAAGATGCATGGCCCTGATCAGGGGCGGATCTAGGGGGAGGGTGCAGGGGGTGTGCACCCCCCCCCCCAAGATGAAGCCTTCTCATCATCATCAATCTATTATTTATACACGAAATCATGTCATTTAACATGGTCTTCCTAGGAATCGTGTTTAAAACTAGACTAAAATACTCTAACAAACTATTGACTATAATGTTAAAAATTCAAAAACTTACATTATGAATAGTAAGAGTTACAATGGGTCAAGGTGTATTAGAAAAATCTTTCCCATGAAATGAAGTTTTAAAAACATTTAAAGTGCCACTAACCCCAAATTTTTTTTCCTTTTAATAAAATCTACTAGTTTCCCTGATTTGATCAGCGAAAAAATTATCTCGATTGATAAAATCCTTGCGTTTCTACGGGCGTTTGAACTCGAAATTTCTATGTTCACGACCGCGCAAAGTGGGATCTGGGTCGGGCTACTAGTGACGTCAGCTGAAACACTCAAGACTTTTGACTGAGCTTTAGGGCTATCAAACATTTTTGGGTTATTTGTGATTCATATTTTATCGAAACCTAACAAGGTTTTTATGTGAAAGAACTATCATCTAGCATTACAATCTTAGAGTCTAGCTACGATTTGGACGACTGCGATGTATATTTCTTTTTTCCATTTCGAAGTGCGGGTCGCCAGTGGAGATTACCGTGTTGTAATTTTTGCCAGGATCAGGATCGACAATCTGCCGGTCCATTTGGGTGAAAATGGTACAAGTAATGGCAGTAGAGTTAACTTACAGCTCTTAAAGAGTAAGAAAGATGTCAATGGACACGAAGAGTCGGTAAGTTGGCTTTAAGGAACGTGCAGATTTCGGAGTGTCAAAACATTTTTAGATTCACACACTAATTTCCCCCGAAATACAAGTGAAAATGCGATGCAGTCGTGGTCCACTTCTGCCTACTTCGCCAGATCAAAGATTGAAAACAGTTTTAACATGAGAGATAAGCAGTGATGTCGGCAAACAATATCCAAAGGCGAGATAAATTTTTGCTTGATTACTGTCGCCCGACCGTAGAATATGCATAGTCAATTACTGTGTAATTTTTGAGTTATTTTTTTGTAAAAAAATACCTCTTAGTCGGCGCGTCGAGTATGTTATGGACGGGTCAACGGGTCAGTGAGTGAGAGATGTATGTATGTCACACCAATCAGATCGGATCTACTATAAACAGCCAATCAAATTTCTTGTTTTAAAGGTAAATGATATATGAGAAGATTTGATCCCGATACAGTTCAGAACGGCCATATTTATTCTTCTATAAAAGAGGAGAAATATTCATTTATTGGGTTTACTTCGGCATTTGCTGTGGGTTAGTCTGAGGAAATTCATGAGCTTTGAGGTTTGAAACAGTGCTTGAGCTAGTTGCATGCAAAAGAGTGAGATGTGTTTTTTTATTTTTAGTTACAAAGGTAACTTGATATTTTTGTTTTTCACAAGGAGTAAATTCAATTCGACGTCACACATCGTTGCTTCTAGTTCTTAGGAAATATTTTAGAGGAGACGGGACTATTTTGATTTAATTTTGAAAGAGTTCGAACGTTTACAATAGGTACAGGAAACGATTATTTTGTTCTTGTTGCATGCAAATATAGAGAGATGTTTTTATTTTTTAGTTACAAAGCTAAGGGTAATTTGACACTTTTGTTTTTCACAAGGGAGTAAATTCAATTAGAGCTGATACATCGTCATCACTTGTTCCCACGAGATGCTTGCTATTTTTAGTTACAAATGGTAACTTGACACTTTTGTTTTTCATATGGGAGCAAATCGTTCCCATGAGATGCTTGCTACTTGTAGTTACAAACGGTAATTTGACACTTGTTTTTCATTTGAGAGCAAATCGTTCGCACAAGATGTTTGCTATTTTTAGTTATAAATGGTAACTTGACACTTTTGCTTTTCATATCAGAGTAAATTAAATTAAACTTTCAACGTGTCAGAACGGGTTTTTCTCTTTCTATTTTCGATGAAGAAGTGTTGTGTAAAAAGGAGCATTTCAAAATGTGGTGGTTAGAAAACAGATGACCCACCCCTTCCATTTGGCACAGAACTGAGTGACCCACCCCTAAATAGAGGCTGAAAATCACATGACCCACCCCCCCTCCCATCAATAAGACATGACATATTTGGCTGCATAATCCGAAAAAAACACATTTTGTGGATGAAATTGTAATGTTCTTCTGGTTTTAGATTTATTTCCTAACAACAATGCAAAATTATGCAAAAATTATATTGTTTTCCATTACCCTTGCAACTTTACAGCGCTGATTATATTACCGTGAACACCTAAAATATGTCTGGAATGTTTATTGTGTTGTAACCAATCACATGCGAGATCTTCACACCACAGAAACCACAGGCAACGAACTGTTTCCTTAATCGGCCACGGAACAAATTATTTTTGTTTTGTTTAAGATACAAACTGTCTTATTAGGAATTTAAAACACCACTGTTCCCCAAGATCAGTGCTGAGGACCGCATCCAGGTCATCGTTCGAGTTTAGAAAGAAAAAATTTAGAAGCCAACGCGACGCGACGGCGACCAGCTTTCCATGTAACGACATCACATGAAGATAATAAAAAATCAACAATCGTGATTAGCATAATCCTTGCCAATTTTTTTTGTACAACAAGGGTTGAATTGTGTGGGCTAACAATTGAACCCTCGAACTACTGTGCCGGCAGAAGTTCCTTGATCGCAAGATCGCAAACTGGAAAGACCGCTGAACAAATTTGCGATCAGGCGTAACTAATTATTCCGATTTAGATCGTTACAAAAAGTTTGAAAATTCGCACGCCAAACCGTCGCATGCGTCCGCCGGGACATCGACTTTGTAATTTATTTCAAAATCGCTCAAACCTGTATTTTTCGCTATTGTAGCACATACTGCAAACAAATGGGAAGGAAAAGTAATTGTTTACTTGCTTGTAAAAAGACTGAATGTTAAAACAAAACGAAAATAATTTGTTCCGTGGCCGTTAGGAAACCATTCGTTGCCTTGTGGTTTCTGTGGTGTGAAGATCTCCCATGTGATTGGTTACAACACAATAAACATTCCAGACATATTTTAAGTGTTCACGGTAATATAATCAGCGCTGTAAGTCATGACTGTAAACTCTAAGAAAACTTGACCTTTTACTTTTCACACTAGGCCTCAAGGCACGTAGAACAGTGATCCATGTAGAAAACGGCTGCAGTGAGTCCTGGGAGTAATATAGCCAGACAGCTCCCAGATCCTTGTGCATGTGTCCCATATCCTTGGGAAAAAATAGCATGTAGACCCAAGATCATATCAACTCTTTGGTTTTCGTCCATCGTATCTTGATTAAAAATACATCACCACTGTTTGTGTTATAGTTTTAATCATGAAGACACAAGTTGGCCATTTGGTGTTCTTGTATACCAGCATGTCAACCGAGTGCAGTATTTTGATTATTTCTGTCCTGGGACTACTTGCTCAATCCCTTAGCTTTTGTACAGATTTTACAATACATAAGTTACCATCTCTTATTTGTACACCAGCCAAGTGTACTTTTTCAAATCCGGCTTGAAAAGTTTTTGTCCTTTGTAACTGAAAAGATTTTATTTTATAACACAATAAAAGGAAGTGACACACTCCAACACCAACCCACAGTCTGTCAAGTTCTTTACGCATAGCCAACAGCTCCCACATGTGTTGTGTGGAGTTGGGGCTTTAATAAAGGGGTGCTTTGCTGTCTATGGCTGCCACTACCTGAGTGATATGGCTGTGCGCATGCCCGATCGTGGGTTGGTGTTTGAGTGTGTCACTTGCTTTTATTTGTGCAAAAAGAGTTACCTTTGTTGTAGATTGTGTCAAATGTGTGCCAATTCCCATTAAAAAAACAGGATGACCCACCCCTGTGGGTAGCTGAAAATTGCATGACCCACCCCTTACCAAGGGTTCAAAAACTGATGACCCACCCCCTCTCTGCTCCGGCCCACCCCCCCCCCCCCCCTCCCAATACTTTTTGACCAGTCCCTTACGACTCGTATAAAATGCGAAAAGGTCTCTTAACTTGAGTATTTTGAGCAAAAATTCCTCTTGGGGGTTGGAAGGGCTATGTGATCGATGAGTGAGGGAGTTGTGCGCGTGCCACACCAATTACGGTGTGGGTATCAAAGAACGAATCAAATTGCCTGTTAGAAAATAAGATGGTACCTACATTAATCTGGAGACATGTCGGATTATTGTACGTTGTTCAGTCAAACATTTGATGGCTTACTATTTAGCCATCTTACCATTACCGATGTAACATGGTATGTACGTCATAAATTCCCAGTTTCTTTCTTGCTGTACATCACAACCAAAAAACCTTAACTAAATCATTACTGTAGACAGTTCGACGAATGCTCCTTTCGCAAAAAAAATAACTCTTGCACGCTTTGCGTGCCTATGGTAGTAGGTGTATGCACGAACCCAAGCTATACGAATTTGCATATTTCGTACTACTAAATCATGGCAAATCCTTCGTTAGGATATTGAAAAGAAGTTCAAGTATAGTACAGTTAAATGAATACATTTCTACTTCACTGTTACAGTCTTTCCCGTAAAACCGTGAACACCAGAGAAAATTTCTGGAATGTTTATTGTTTCACGACCAATCAAATGCGAGATGAAACCGTAAAAGATAACCGCCAAACCGCAGCATGCATTATCATGGTTTATTCTATTCTATATTTGATATCCTTAACAGCAGCATGCTGTAGCTTTCCTTGTTTGATCACAACAGTGTAAGTGACGTGGATAAATGTAGTTCTTGGGAAAAATAGCTGAGTTTATTCCAAGCCCATAGTCTTTTAAAATAACAGTTGGCAATTTAGCAGTTGCTTCAAACATATTGGGTTGTTCTGCTCTAGGTGGGTTGACAATAACAATTGGTATATACACACTCGGTGATAGTCGACCGACTATCGACCGATATAGATATATCGGTCGATAGGCGACCGATAGTCGGTCGATATATCGGTCGACATATCGACCGAGACCACCTATAGTACACATGATCCAATTAATTTACTGCAAATGAGATGATATCTCTAATGGACTGGTATCCAAAGCAGGATCCAAAAATCTTGAACATCGGCCAAACAAATGGATGACATACGCACTACAAAAAAAAAATACAAGAAAACATTCAGATATAAAAGGAACAAGCCGAACCACAAAATTATACTCCTAAAACAAGGGTAGAAATCACGCAATCACTCCCGCGGAATACCGCGAACATCTGACAAATCAGGAAAAATGCCCCAACTTTAAGTCCGATTTTGACCGTCAAAACGCGGGGCCCCAAGGGGCCCTCCGGACTTTTCACAAAGTTCAACTTTCGAACTAAAGTTTCACGCAAAAATAATTTGGAATACTGATCCCTGTTACCCCGCAAACGACCAAAAGAACATCCATGTCAAGCGCGTGAGGTAAACAAGCACTTTCGACATAGCATGATTTCCATTGACAAGTTCTGATGCAAAAATTGTTTATCTGCACTTGAGACTGGATCAATAGCTGCTCTAGATATTATCCTAGCAGCTCCTAGAAAAGATTCGTTTGATTCCCATGATAAGTGAGGAAATCGGTCGAGAAATGACAGCCTACTCTCCATACGCAGCGAAAATGTGTTCGCCATTGCTCCGACTGAGACGACATATGATTGGTCGAGTAATGTCACGTGAACCGTGTCCTACACCGCCTGACATCTTCCTTGCGTTCTACAACGATTCTGACACACACTATCGCATGGTCGCATATATTCTTCTCAGAAAGAAAACATTGTTATTCCCGAAATGACGTCAGAAGCCAACTCGCCCCATTCTCCGCTATTCCTCGGTCGTGAACATAGAAATGTGCAAAATAATAAACTTTGAAAATTCGTAGAAAATTAACAAAACTAACTACAAGGATAATTTTTTCGCAGTGATAATCAGGAGAAAAAGGAAATTTATATTAGCGAAAAAAATTTTTTGGGGTTAGTGGCACTTTAAACTAGGCAGTTTTCTAATCTCTGAGGGAATCTTGTTCCACAGAACAGATCCTCTGTAGTGTAGGCTCCCTTTTGCAGACTCAGTTCTGGGTCTGGGGACATAATAATTTATTTATCTCAGAATTTCTGAGATTGTGTGAATGTACATTTGAGGTGTTGGTAAAGATCCGCCTCAGATACGCTGGGGAAAGATTATTATGGATTTTATACATTGTCACAGCAACTGTTTTAAGTCTTACATATTCTAGCCTTTCCCAGCCAAGCTCATCCAACAAAACACTTGAGCGAACATCATAGTTAGAAAAGGTGAGAATTCTTGCAGCCCTATTCTGCAGCTTTTGAAGTTTGGCTGCTAGTCCCTTATTGATATTACCCCATATGGCACCACAGTAATTAAAATATGGCATTACCAGTGCATTGTACATATTCGCTCTAGTATCAAATGGTATAAAATGACTTACACGCCTTAAGATAGCAATACCAGCGGATATTTTCTTTGAAATGGTATCAATGTGTGGGTGCCAGTTCAAAGATTCATCAATTTGAACTCCAAGGGATTTATGTTTAATTACTCTTTCTATGGGTGTATTATTAACTTTGACTGTGAAGTCACTATTTATTTGGGATAACTTAAATTGGCTCCCTATAAGCACGTATTTAGTTTTCTAAACATTTCTTCTTCTTCGTATTCGCTTTTAAAATTTGCTTACCTCACCGCCGTTTTGATTTAGACTGCACTGGTCAACAAAAGAGCGCTCAAAGCTGTGGTGTCAACATTTTCCCGGGCAAAACACGCATGGACAAGCTTATTGGCACGAGTGCCCTGAATTGTGCGGGAATGCCAAGTGCCTCTAGCTTGGCAAAAAAATAACGCCTGGGTGCACGTGGGTGTCTAGTTCTAGGTTTCTTTGTGACAAAATTATTGTTTTTAAATACTTCAAGAGGTTTGGTAACTCAAGCACCGCGGGATTGAATATTAAAATGGCTTTCTTGCATAACTCATTGTAAGCTTATTTTCTGCAGGTGACTGATTAAGTGAAAAACGTCAAGTCCGTACTGTAAATGAAAATCTGTGACTTTTACATCCCTTCATTCCGTGGAATATCATTTAAGAAGCATGGAACGTGACCAGCATACACTGAAAGCTGACAAAAGTCTCACAGGTTGTGTGACAGTGTGATTCGCTCAGATTAGCAAAGTACTTCAATCATGGAAAACTCTTTTACTGAAAACTTTTTACCCTGAAAGAAAAGAACTTCTGATAACAGCATACTATTGTACTCTCTCAGCTGGAAGCGTATTTATCTAATGACTAAACGTAAATGCTGTGAAAGAGTCCCGAAAAGAGTATGCAAACTTTATCTTTTGATCTCAATTCTTGGCGGTAAATTAGAAAACCCGTGTCGGCAAGGTCTCATGAAAGTGTCGTAAGAGTTGATTATCTCAAGCAAGAAGCGCTTGTATTTAAGAAATAGAAAACATGTACCATGTTTCTATCGAGTTATACAAACACGAGTGGAAGTTTGGGAGAACGAGAAATGTTGTGGGAACATGAGCTGCAGGCGAGTGTTTCCACAGCTTTTTCGAGTTATCCCAAACTTTCATGAGTGTTTGTATAACTCGATAGAAACATGGAGTACATGTTTTCTATTTCTTTTAGAAAACACCACGATGAGAAAAAGGAAAACAACTTGTTAACTTTGATTATCAAAATGTAAATTCTCTTTGCTTGTGCCATCACTATGTCAACAGCGCGCGCTAGTTCTGTGTCTCCATCGAGTTATACAAACACGATTTTTAACCAATCAGTGCGCGTGCTTTCTTAGGACTGTTTTCTAATTTCGTCTAAAAAGCAAAAGTTACTTGATAAATAACCAAAAATTGACGCCTTTTTCACGTGATAACATAAAAATGGGTTTTCATACCGTCCGTGGATTTTTCAACTCGGATTGCATTTTCTAGGTGTAATGTACAATACTGAGTTTGAAAGTGGAAAAACAGCTTTGTTGAAAAAGAAAACCTATCACTTCTTTACGTCTGTCTGAGATTTTGTGCGGGTTCAATCCGAACCCAAAAGGCAACGCAGAACGCCGAAAGTACAAAATTTCTGACTCCAGTAATTTTCTGTGTGAATCGACTGAACGGCGGCTCATGGTGTTGTTTACTTCATTGATCGATCGTATCGAAAATAGATTTTATATCTCTTTAAATAACCTGGAAACATAGTACTACGATTGTCCAGGTTCATTGAAATCTTCCGTTCTTGCTGTCTTCATCTCTTTTTCAGTATTTTGAGAGAACAAAGCTCATGGTTATTTTGTTTAAAACTTCAAATAGAACTCGCTCGTGGCTTCTCCATTCAAATGCTTTGGGAATTCGAACTTTTGGAAAATCTTTCCATTAAACTGTCGAAAAGGAAATTCATGCCTTATAGTGATCGCTTAACATATACGAACCGTACCGATAAAGAGTCTTTTAGAATATTAAATAAGCACAGCACTACTTTCTTTGTTCTGAATATTTTTCTGTACTACACGATGTACACTGTAGACTAGTAGCTGTTGAACACTTTGATTAAGGTGGCTGAACACAGTTTTTGATACCTCTGTTTCATTTACCTTTGCTTCTAAAACCCTTGATCCTTTGGTCGCCAAAAATGGCAGCAAGCAAGTTAACAACACAAACTTCAACTTTTTGATAATTAAACTGTCGTATGTGCCATTGCCATGGCAACATGATTAATTATAAACAGGCGCTTAAAATCGGTTTTGTTTATTTGCAGAAAATCTAGTCATTAGATTTTCTTTATAATTTGCATGCAACAAGCTTGTAACGATACTCACATGTTAGCGCTATTTTAATAATAATTTAACAAACAGATCTTTAATTATCCCTCGTTGAAGGTTCACTGGCATATCTTGAATTTCCTTTGTTAAATTTTAATTTTGTTGAATCCTCCAGTTACTTATTTCCTAAAGTATTTTCGCTCTAAATTTCGTGAAATTCTAATGAGTGGTTCTCGAGAAATAGGCGTATCTCCGAAAGTCAATTTTTCACTCAATCACAATTTTTTAGACTTACTACGCATGCGCTGCATTTAACTGGGTTCCTTCGGTAACAAACAAAAGCTGAAAATTGCTGGGTTCTTTGCATCGTTACCTTTTCTAACGTATCTTTGTAATGAAAGACTAAAGCCATCAACACCCTGCTTTCAATTATAGAGAAAAATAACACAGTACAGATAGTGCGAGTGTTGAGTAAATAAAATGATCGCTCTATTGACGGCTTGTTTGTTTTTTGAAATCCTTGTGCACGTGCTGAATTGCATCAGCAAAAGCGCGCGCGAAAACTGTGTTCGGCCACCTTAACTAACACCTAACTTTCTGTGGGACACTTTTGATTAATAAGCAAGAAAAACTACCTTTTTTGTTTAATAAACAATATTAGTGACTTGTTTAATAAGAAAAAAGTGTCACTTTTTTCGCTTTATAATCAAAAATGGCGTTTCAAGTTTTAAGTAGTTTCTTGGTGGAAAGCTGTTTTATTTAGATAAACTTTCTCATTCTTTTATGTCCATCCAAGTTTTTCCACGGAATTCAACCCAAACTTTCAGCAATAACAAGGAAAGTGCAAATTTCTGACCGCAGTAATCTTATTGACAAAATTGACCCGCACTGTTAAATTTGCAGTAATTTGACATGTCTGAAGTAAGCTCAGATTCAGTCTGTAGAAACCTATATGGAAAGCCCGTGTTCAATGAAGTCTCCTGTCCATTGTGTATTCAAAGACCTATTTATTTGAAATGCTGCAGTTGTTGTAATTTGAATGAACAGGGTTCACTTTCGTTTAACCTTTAACATCGAAAAAGCAATCGTTCACCAATTGATCGCACCGTGAAGACAAACTTGCACAAAAATATCTGTCCAGAAAAGAAAAGGCATCACTTAATTATGGCTTTCAGTGAAGGGTTGACCAGTGAAAACTTGTATTGAAAGGTTTTCAATAGAATGGATTGTCCGTTGTGTTTTTTTTTTTTTCGTTGTCGACATTTTTTTCCGTAATGGCAAACCAAACTTGGTGTGACACAGTGTTGTGTGACACTTTCTTTTTAATTTTTTTATTCAAACATATTTTCTATTGTTTGCCCCAAAAGCGCCTAAGCTTATCAAGGGGGCTTACAGTAATACAATCATCAGGCTAAAAAAAACAGACAGACACAAACAGCACACAAAGACTAAGTTACAACAAATAAATTTACATAATTACAAATGTATAAATTAAACAGTAAAACAGTGGCCATCGAAAAGCGATTAGTATTGATTATATAAGTCTAGACTTCATGAAATAGAGCACAGTTGATGTCATAATTTGCAGATTTAATGCCGGGACAGAGTGTTGTGTGACACTTGTTTAATAAGGAAGAATACCTGCCATTCTTGCTTATTAAGCGAAAGACACATGTTTAATAAAGATAAAGTGCCACATTTCTTGCTTAATAAGCAACCTTTCTTGCGTAATAAGCCAAAAATAACGACTTTTTAGTTTAATAATCAAACTTGATTTGTCAAAATTTCTTATTAAGCGAAAAAGACAGGAAATTTGTTTAATACACCAAAAAAATGGTGTCCGGAAACAATCTGACAGTCTGAAAACAATCTGACTCTTGTTATGATGTACGAGCAGACTCGGAGTACTAATAACTAACAACTATTCACTGAAGTGGAGGCGGCCAGTGATGGATATTTACCAAGCTGTGCAGTGTGAGGTAAATATCCACTGTTAGTATATACTAAAACAGTGGATAGTGTTAAACGCGCGTGCTGATTGGCTCGTCAAACTCCGAATATCCTGTGCTATTTACCTCTGAGCAACTTGGGAAAAAATGGCATCCTGGTTTGCTTGCATCCGTGACAAGTGAAGAAATCATCAAATGAACTTTTTGTGGTGTATATTATCTCACTGTTTTAGTATATACTAAAACGACTATTCACCTCAGTGTCGGTGGCTAGCGTTGGATATTTACCTCGCCGCTTCGCGGCTCGGTAAATATCCATCGCTAGCCACCTCCACTTCGGTGAATAGTTGTTAACTAGCCACCAACACTGAGGTGAATAGTTGTTTTAGTATATACTAAAACAGTGAGATAATATACACCACAAAAAATTAATTTGGATGATTTATTCACTTGTCATGGATGCAAACCGGGACGCCATTTTTTCTAGAGTTGCTCGGAGGTAAATAGCACAGAATATTTGGAGTATGACTAGCCAATCTGTGTGGGCCTTGGAGGCTATCCACTGTTTTAGTATATACTAAGTACAGATATAAGTATCTTTTAGTGAAACACGATTCAGGCAATGCTGATCGTGGTATACATGTATGGCATTGTTTGTTACACTTTATTTTGAAATAATAGTAGCCTAAGTCATAACGAAAGGCCATTTGGTGGAACTACAGTATACAGTGGCACTGATTACTATCCTGGATATCCATATAACTTTAATCAAAATGGAGTAGATTGAAATGACTGTACTAAGATTAATGATAAATTCCACATATAACAATACCAGTTTATCGTTCTCCGACAGTTCCAATTAGGCAATTTTGCTCAGCTTTAAGGGAGGTCTTCATGTTGTCTTCCACACAAATCCAAAATACTTATTGGAGATTTTAATGTTAACTGGTTAAACTTATCATAAAGAAGACCTTGTACATATAACCTTAGTATAAGAGATAATCATTTATAGACAAATAATGACATGTTACACAACAGATAATAATACTTGTATTGATCAAATACATGTATAATACCAATTTGCCAGAAGCACAAATTACAGTACAGGCCTGCAACTTGTGCTATGCCACTTATGTAAGCCTGAATTAGAGTCCCGTATGTAAACTGGTCCTAGTCAGTAAAACATTAACCAGCATTGCCAGGTGGCATAAAATCATTTAGTCCTCTAGGTAATAAATTTCCTATTTTGGAAACATATTTCTCTGACCACAAAGCAATTTATTTGTTACTAATTTGTTTTTAAGGACAACTGTTACTTTCAGAAAGCATGTCATAGTTCTGTGTATTACATGTAAGATAAAATTACTCCTTTCCTACTGTAGAAAATCTAATATAAAAATTGGTTACAAACCACAGGGATTTTAATCCCTGTGGTTTGTAATTAATAAATTAAAATTTGTATGATATAAATGTGCTCTTTTCAGTTTGTCAATTCTTTCAGCTGTGTACAGTACATTGTAAATACATAATCAACATCTTCAATTATGACAGATAGCATCTCAAGTTAAGAAAGCAATTGTAATAATTCTACTTAAAATCCTTCTAATATGTTGATTCTCTGAAAGATCACAGTTGTCCTCCAGCTTCCCTCTCAGTAAATTTTTCACTGCTCAGGACAGGTAAAATTTTCAGAAACAAAACAATGTCTGTGCATAGTTACATGCCAAATGGAGGCTGCTGTCTGTATATCACTTGATGTTGTGTTTTTTTTTCTGGAGAGCAGAGAGCCAGAGAACTGTGCTAAATAAAGACGCCTAATGGAGGCATGCAAAAACCAACAACAAATGCAACCCACATGTCACTGGGCGACATTGGCGAGAGACGAGCACTCGTACTACCCCAGCATCTCAGCAGAACCAAAGATCACCAGTCTTCAAATGAAGTTACATAACCCCTTTATTATACATTCACCAAATGAATACATTATATATTTGGAAAAGAGCAGTGCTGATTAATATGGAAGGGCCATTGCATGGACACAGGAAAGGAATCTTGTTTTGTACCTTGACATACCTTACAGTTTGGAAATATTAATATGGGTATGAAGTTGAAATTAATTACATTGCAAACCTAGTTCTGCAACTGCTAATTAAGATTAAATACATCAGTTAGCATTGTGATTGAAACGTATAGAACAATTCATATTATTTTGCCTTCCAACTCAAATACCTTTTCCATGTCATGTGTCATGGGTCAATTTACTCACTACATGTACCTCTCTAGGGAAACAACAATAACATGAACTTTCGACTAATATGTGATCAGGTTGTCCTGCTTGAAATCACAGAAAAATATGACAGCCACCTGCAAGGGTTTCAATAAAAGCCGGTTACCGGCGATCTACTGCCGCCTATAGGACCTCTTACTGCTGTCAGTTTGGATTAACATTTCATTACTGAAAATAAAAATGATCGTGATAATAAAAAGTAAATAAAACAACAACAATGACCACTGAATTTTCAAATACCACAAAACAGCACGCTTTTTGATGCCGAGAACACTGGAAATCGCATTTCCGAGCTTCTAGATTTCAAATTTTTATGGGGGAGCATGCTCCCAGACCCCCTAAGAGAAAGGGGCCTTGCGGCCTCTTTAGTAGTCACGGCCGTTATTACATCTTCAGTGCCTGCTTATAACTAAGATTATTGAAACCCCTGCACCTGGCATATAGGCTCGATTTCTGCTGCTCTCTCATGTCTGGTCTACCCTCTCCGAGACTTCGGGGGAAGAGTGCAGGCTCCTTTTCCGAACAGTGGCTGGTAATGGAGCCTTGGTGGCATAAAGCAAACAATTTCTTCCCAGTTTATTTCTATTCATAGGTATGACAAAACTCTTAATGACTGGCCTGCAGGAAACAGTGTGTTTTTTCCCCTCTACCACAATGTTCCCCTTGGCTTCACCTCGGAGAACATTAAGGTTCTCGCGGAATCAAAACTCACTTTTCCCTTGGGGCCAGTCATTAAGTGCTTGTGAAATCAGTGGTTCATTTGATCTCTCTTTGTGTTCATACTTCAAAATTTGTGTGAACTTTTCTTGTCACTCTGAACATCCAGATATTAGTATGGAGGCCATGCATAAACACCAAGTCAGTACCATCAAAACAGCAGCCAGAAATGCCACACAGTACTTTGATGGTATTCGTTGGACACCAGGCAACAAAGGAGTGTATGTCCACTAAGTTACTCTCCACATAACAAGGATACACCTGTTCAGGACACATGGAAAAGCAACTCCTCTGTGAAAATTACCACCACAAACTGCCCTCCAGTTTGAAAACAAAACATGAGTCTATTGGAAACTGTTCGACTGCAGTACAAGCTGCTCTAACAAGGCAAACATCTAACAGACAATAGGGCTTGAAGTGAAGTTACATTGTATTAATCAAACCAGAAAATAGTACATGATGATAAAGTGCAACCACGATGCATAATATTGATTACATTGCTTCATATGAAACTAGCTCTTTATAAGTTGTGTGTGTGAAAATGTAACAGATAAACTACATGAAGGAAAGGCTGATATTTAGTATCTACAAAGCTGCATGGCTGCTTGTCAGTTTTTTCCCTGAGATCATTCCGGTAGCTAAAGTGTGCCATCAATCATCAATGATCTGTAATAGTAAACATCGAGAGAGAGAGAGAGAGAGCATAACAAAGAGATAGCTCTCCAAACAGCATACCGCTTAGGTTTCAATTTTTGAACACCAAACTTGTTCAAGTAACAACAACAACAACAACTTTATTAAACCAAATATAATAGTTAGTGGATGGCCTACCCCGCAAATAGCTAGAAAAAGCTAATCGAGGCGGGGTAAGCCAAATACAAGAACACACCTATTGAAAGACAAATTTACACAACAGCAAATAGGTTAACAAATTAAAGGTACAAATTTATTATCAACTTTTGAAAAACTGAGCGTAAAAATTGAGTTCACAAAAAGCAGCCTGTAATCTGTTATGCATCTATCAATGTTAAGCCTGAGGGGGGAGGGGGGGGACCCCAGCATAGGTGGGGCATTTGGCTTTCCAGAAGAATTTTTGGTCAAAATCCCCACCATCGGGCCTCATAATTTGGTCAAATCAGATCAATTATCCCTCACCTTTCAACGTTTGATTTTCTAATGAAAAGGTAGTTGATATTATCAACAATCCACACAATCCCCACAAAGTAAGGTGTTCCATCAATTTATATTGAAAAGGAGTAGTGTGAAGTAGTGTTTTTGTATAAATATAAAAACAAATACCTCTATTAGAAACAGCTGCCTTTTAGGGCTTACGTTGAGCTACTTCAATTCCAAGTTGGTCGGCACACAGATGGACACCTGAAACGATGTGCCTTGGTCCCATTCCTCTGCACCAAAATGCAAACGTCCCCACCCTGGAACCCAGATTCTTAGTCAAATTCCCGAGCATGGGAAGGCAATAGACATATGCCTTGGGTCCCCCGCCCCCTCGGGCTTAACATTGGTAGATGCATTAAGCCCTGGTCAAACGGCCCATGATAGTCGATGATAGTTGATTCTCTGCTAACTATCATCAACTATCACCAACTATCATTCACATGGTCAAACGGCCAAAGAAGTTCGTGATAGTTGACGATAGTTTACCGGCAGTCGTGCAAGCAAAGTCACGAGAGCAGCGAGTTCCAAGCTTTTTCCGCATAAAAATGTGAACACTAAATGGCGTCCCGTAAGACAAATTTGTAACAGTATGAATTTTTCGTGACGAAAGAGGGCGGCAGCTTGTTTTCTGGTAATCGATTTGTTGGAGGAATGTACGGAATATGAGTCTAGAGAGAGTTGGTGGAAGAGAGGACAGACTAGGGAATGTATCAAAAGGAGAAACGAAAGCGCAATGTAAAAATTGGTGGAAGAATTGCGAGTGGAGGACACTGCCGCTTAGGGAAGTGGTCAAAACTAGTACACTCGAACAGGACTCACCAAACCACAAAATAGTTGGTGGTGTCTGCCTCAACCTCGTCCCCAGGGCCTTCTCCTCGACGATTTTCAAAATGGCGGATCGTCGGGAGAAGACCCTGGCAAAGGCTGGGTCACGTGGTACAAAATCTCCAAAAATCTTGGAGATTTTTATCACGTGACATTTTGAGAAAGGCCAAAACAAAATGGCGGCGAAGCATCGCGTGGGAAGCAAAACACCGGTCAAAGAACGCTTTAACTTTGTACACGAGGCAGTGGTGGCTTCGTAGTAAGATAAAATATTATTTAAACGGATGTTTTGATTCTGGAGCAGGACTTTTCAGCATTTGTAAGTTTATTCCACTTTCGTACTCGCTATATTTCAGATTGAACATCGAAGAGAATAAGTGCAGAGTGAAAAAACAAACTCTTTGTGGCCTCATATTGCTAAGTTTATTCAAGCAAGATGAGTCACGTACTCCAACTTGCTATGTGAACATGAAGTGATTAACTTTATACAAATTATCTATTGATTGAGTGATTTCCCAAATTCACAGGCATCGCTTTTATAAGTCTAATCAGAATTTATTAAGTTGAGTCTTACTTAAGTTAATTATACACATGTAGTATACAGTTTTAGATAAGACTTAAATACTCTAATGATTGCACGACCTAAAAACAGCACTACACACACCCTTGTAATTTGGATCTCCAGGTATGAACATTTATATGATTGCTTGGCTTTTGATTCAATTGAAAACTTAGGCCATCCCCTTTTTTTCCTCCGTTTAGCGTCGTCCGACCGACCCAGATTTTCGCGTTTTCAAAAAAAAAAAAAAGTTACGCAGAAGGCAATGAAGGCAATGACACAATATTTCAAATACTTGTCACTTTAATCAGAAACAACCAAATTTTTGGCTTACAGATTTCTAGTTTTTTCTTCATACTTCAACTACAGAGGACACAACACACACTCGCTGACGAGAGAGACTTTCTGTCCGTGTGATAGGAAAACACTTAAGCAGAGTTTCTTTATTCCTTCCTGCCGCCTGCCATCCGGCTCTTCTTGCAGCTTGCCACTGGTCTCTTGCCGGCAGCGGCGCATTCCTGACACACAGGATTCACGACCTTGTAGATGGCTCTTGTCTCATCGTTGATTATTGCCTCTGGCTCCAAAGCGCCACGCCAACAGCAAATTTCTTCAAATTTTCGGCATGAGTAACAGAGCTTATCGACCGGGTCAGTGCATGAAACATCTTGCCTGACAACAAAGACGCTGCTTAACTCATGATCTTCCGGAATTAATGGAGCCCCACAGCTGTATTGCAGCACGTCGGTTTTTTCACTGAGCTGCTCCATTTGTGCTGCTGTGGGCTTGGTGGCAGCAAATATGCACCTCCATTTCTTGCAGGTGACACATTCAATTGCATCACGAACGCGCTCCTTCTTCATAAGGTGCTTTGACTTGTCGTGAACATTTGACTTTGCAGATGGGCGGTCAATCTCGCTGGTGTTTTGGCCAAACAAATCTTCGAAGGCTTTGTAATGTTCCTTTGAAGCATCTTTGTATTGTGGATCTGGAAGCCACATCAACTTCTTAAACGCGTCTAGCGACGCCCTGGGAGCTTTGCACGAAGCGCAACTTTGCAAATCCAGTGCGGCACGAACCACATCGACACCAAACGAGCCTGCTTTGACTGCCTGCATTAGCATGACAAGTCCCTCTATGCTTTTGACCTGCTGAATGGCTGAAGTCACAAGCTGCTGAATGTGAGGAGGAAGGCATTCCACTTTAGAATGAATTTCTTCTCAAGGCTTGCTCTTTATGGACCTCAGATGGAGGAGCTTGATCGCACTTCTTGATCTGAAACGAATACTGCCTTGTTCTTAAATGCTTCTTAGACCAGGCTTGTAGGTCATCCTTTTTAAGCAATTCAGATTTCTGGCCAATTCCCAATTGTAGAGTGGGATCAATGTCGTGGACAAACGCGAACTGGCGCCTCAGATCCTCGTCAGAAACAGCTTCAAGGATCTTGAACTTCTGTCCTTTGAGAGATAATTTCCCAAAGCGATCTTGAATGAGGCCAGTGACGTTCTTTAAGCTAGCTTGTATGGCTGCCTTCAGTTCCCCATCTCCATCTGCCTTCTCGCGGATTTCCTTCATGTTCGAACAACGACGCAACAGCTTCTCGTTGCGCGAGTCCATTTCATCCCTTGCCAATGAGACTCCATACAGAGCTATGTTGAGTATTGACATGATCCTCTCAGGCGGGTTTGCCCAGGAATTTCCAGGACAGGTGTTTATGGCTACCAGCATGTCAAGATTATGACGCTGAAATGACGAAATGAGAGCAAGTTGAGTCTGTCCATGTCGTACGTTGTGGTCAGGTCCACCATCTGCAACACTGGCTAGAATAGGCGCTCCAGATTCTTCGACAACTGGTGAACTTTCGGCTGCATGTCGTAAAGCTGAAGAGGACTGAAAAATGGAATCTTTTACTGCCACGTACACTTGGCCCTGGTAAAATGACTCAGAAGAAACTTCAGGAATGGCTGGTACAAGAGTTACACTTGGAGTTACATGTAATCGGCAGAAATCGTGATCGAGCGCTGTTGGACGAGATTCAGCAGGGCCTGTTACCATCACACGTCTCCCTCTCCCAAGACTCGCAAGAGGTAATCCTGGCTCACCAACATTGATAAAGTGTTTATCGTCCTCCATCACCAAACAAACGTTAGACCTAAACTTCACGACAAATTCTTTTAGGTATTTCAGCTGGGCAGCACAGTAGTGGCTATCGGGATGGTCGTGCCGAAGTTGCCGTGTCTGCACTTGGAATCGCACGTTGAAGCGGCCCGTATACTGTGTAGCTGTCTTGGAACTGGGGTCCTTGGGCCAGAATTGATATCGCACCCACGTTTCTGAGGGAATTGGAGTACCATCTGGAAGTCTTCCTTTTATCTCTCCAATCAGGTCAGGAACACTACAAGCCACTGGCATGTACCCAATGTTACCATGACGCCTTTCTTGGGCTGCAACATGCTCTTCAAGATAATTCCCAAGTTTACTCCAAAATTCGTTGTACTTCTCTGGTCTACCTTTGTTAAGCTGGCGTAGGTCAACGACAAGTTCAGGGTCACCAGAATCGAAGGGCAATCATCATTCTTGCATCTACCTCCTTTGTAACTCGGTTGTCTGGCAAAGACTCGTCACCTGTAAGAAACCTGTAAACCGCTCTACGAACAGCTGGCGTCAACTTTGCAATATTTTCAAACCTGCTCTTGAACTCGGCTTTCATTGCCCGGGTATGAAATATAGGCATTGCTTCTCGAAGAGCTCCGGCCACTTCATCTGATCTTTTCCGGTTAAAACCTTCATTAGGTATCTTCCAAACTGCGGCAAGTGTTCGCACGCTGCCTCCAGGGGAGTACCTTAACAATTCAAAAGAAATATCACCAAGACCATTTTTTGAAAGATCTTTGATAAATAGATATCTTGCATCTCTTGATTCGTATTCTCCAATAAATTCAGTCAAGTCAACAGGCTCATAAAAATCTTTTGTTTTAGATGCTGATATAAATCGGTAAACTTGATAGGGATGTTCTTTCCATTTCCTGATGGCATAACTGTTTCAACAGTAGCATCTTTAAAAGGGCTTCGAGCTGGCATCAACTGCTTGTGGTGTGTAGCCATCACTGAATTCTGTTTCTTAAGGTAATCCAAGTACTTCTCTAATCCATGGCACAATATCTCGAGATCCTATTGCCAACCAAAAATATAATTGAAAACAAATGCGTGAGCTTTTTCCAAAAGGAAGTATTGAAAACAAATTTTATTTTAGAAACAAGTTGGTTTCTGAAGAACTTCAAACCTGATGGACATTTTTCCATTCTGGTCTGCACAAAACTGCATGCTGCAAAAGGGTTTGCAATTCATCCACCATCTCTTTTAAATCTGTCTGGCTTACATGTGGTGCACCTTGTTTCTTGCTTTTAAAGTCGTTGTACCTTTGAAAGTATATATAACCTGGGAGTTAATTCTCGCATTCAAAGCTAAAAATACTCTATAGAAGTGCAACCAGTATACTTTGGAAGAAGGTTTTCCTCTTCTAACAATCCACACAAATATGCAATTTAGTTTAACAACGGTACTTACCCAATGAAGTTTTGGTGACATCCTCTGAACCTGTCTGTGTCATAAAGCAATGTCACAATCCCTGGCAATTTTATGCCTTGACCAGCAAACTTTGATAGGTGGGGATCAATATACCAAAAGACTCTGGCCAATCTTTTGATAATAGTATGACCTGTTGAATGTTTATTGTTGGATCAGCTATTGAACTACCAAATGAAGTCAATATATTATACATTTGACATTTATAAACTGTCAGTTCAAGTTTGGTATAAATACATGCATTCATTAGAAGAACACACATCTGCTCAGCTTCTATTTATTGTATTAAAAAAAACAAAAAATGGAAATAGTACCTGTGGTTTCTATTTCTCCAGCATTGAAGCCAGCCATTGGGTTCAGAGAAGTGATCACTTTCAACACTTGATTGTACAACGCGTCGAATGAGTTCTTCTCTGATATTTCTGGAGGTAGTTCTTTGATGAGAGAGGCCGCCATCATCACATCGAACGCGCTTCGTTTTGCTGGTGGTTGTTCTTCATCATTTTCGTCCTCTTTTATACGATATTCTATGAAATTGGACTCAGTAACACTGAGTTTTCCGATGCAGTCATTCAGTTGCACCTCCACAAAATCTGTAGGTATTTTTTCCCCGCGCTTTTTAAAACCTACGCGGCATATAGCCGTGATATGCGAAATATCGGGGACTATTCGTTCCAGTAGCTGTTGAAAAGTCATGGATGCTGGCAGATCAGTGTGCATTTTTGGTGGGTCATCCTTTTTTCCCTGTTCTCGTTTAACTTGAACAACGACGTCCATTTTTTCTTCGTCCATTGCCGCCATGTTGACTTTGTAACCACACTTTGTTGTTTCCAGGCTCCACGGATGTTTTGCTGAGGTACCGGGCCTCCTATTT
>JAHPZR010024297.1:22500-30000 GCA_019787425.1 Platygyra sinensis | reverse complement strand
TGTTTTTCATGGAATGTCAGGGTTTGAGAAATCGCTAGGGAATGCAGTCTGCTCTCTCCTCTTTCTTTTTGCTCTCAATTTCTTGCAACCTTCCTTTCTCTGCCCTTTTTGTATTCCCTTCCCATGCTACCCCCAGGATTAAATTTCAATCCTTTTTGTGTCTAGGGAGTATGAATAAATTTCCGGGACTGCACATTTATTGTAATTATTAATAATGTTATTGAAAAGGTAACCTGAAATACATGTTTACCCTTTGACTGCCAAATTTTCACAGATTCCCAACTGTTGAATCAATTTTTTGGCTACCATGGCACTAAACAGTGAGTCCTAATTTTCGGTGAAAAAAGCGTACTAGATTTCCTGAAGATTAGGTACAAAAAATGTGCAATATTTCAGTTTGGTGCCTGTTCCAAATTGTTTTACTTGCCCTCCTCTTTTCCTTTTTGGGGGGCCCTTTAGAAAAGGTATTGAATGCAAAGAACCCAGCAATCTTCAGATTTTTCTTTATAATCGAAAGAACCCAGTTTAATGCATTGCATGCATAGTAAGTCAAAAAATTGTGATTGAATGCCACAGAAATACTTAAAGAAAAAAGTAACCATAGTAACTGAGGTTTGTGTTATCAAGGGTTTCAGAGAAAAACTTTAAGGTGAATGAAACACACTCGGGTATCAAAAACTGTGTTCAACCACTTTGAAGGCTAAAGGAAGCCCAAGGACTACTGTACTATCCATAGGGGGGAAGGCAGTCACCCCCATGTGATGTGTAACATATTTGATGTAATTTTCTTCTTATTCAGGGTCTTTGACACACTTTTCCTCTGTGGCCTATATTTGGGGAGCTGGGGATGGTGGACAGTTGGGGACTGGTACCAAAGAATGCAGTCTTCTACCAATAAAATTTCCTGTTCCTTGTGAAGTGAGATATTACTCAAACAGATCTTCATTTGCATTTTTTTAAATACATCTATTAAACATAAATAAGTATGAAGATATTTACCGTACTCATAATATAATAATAATAATAATAATATTATTATTAAAAGAGTATTTTTTAGGTAAATGTTTTTAGTTTCCTGATACACTTGACTGACACAAATAAAAAGTTGTGTTACTAAGTGGTTAGCATTCAACTACTTCATGGCTCATAAAGATGTTGAGCTCCAAGATGTTAGATATCTACAAGAATAGGGCAGTTCATTGATTATACATGTATGTCAAGTATATTACTAACCATAAAGTACTGCAGCAGTGGAGTTACATGTATGTATAGCACCAGCTCACAGGTATATAGTTAAAATTCAGCATGAGAGATATGATATAAAGCAATTCAGCTAATATATTTTTTTTCTGAATTTAAAAAAACTATGCTCTGTATCATAGATACTGTCCTACTAGATTACATCTTCCATTCAGTGTACAATTTGTACATCATATTTCTGTTTGCTAGTCATTCAACCCCAGCTGAGTGTGTATTTCAGTCTGACTCGACAGTTTATATGAATGGATGTAATTACTAAATAACAAGTATCATTCTGCAATCACCCACCCACAGGTTTCCCAAATAGGCTGTGGGTGTGGCTTCACAATAGCAGCTAAAGCAGACAGTCACAGCTTGTGGACAACTGGTCTGAATTCATTTTCACAGCTAGGAAGACAGCTGTCATGTAGCAGTGGGCAAGGTATTGGTATACTTAATACATATATTATTGTAAACATCCCCACACAAGGTTTTTTGGAAATCCTAACAGGGGCTCAAGGGGAAGGGAGTCTCTAGAAACCACTAGTTTACCAGCAAAGTACTGAGAGTATAATTATAAAATATTTTATATTTATTAATAGCTAAATTAAATGTCCGATAAAAAGCTTCCATGTTATTCTAATTAATTATTTGAAACTTAATTTGAAAGTAATAGCGATTGATAAATGAAAGTGATATTTAATGTATGAGATTATAATACTAACAGTGAGTAAGCAAAAAGAAGCAAAAAGGATATTACGCATTTACCCAGACAATATTATGTAATCTTTGTTTGCTTTTCCTTTTGAATCTGGTCCAGTTGATCTCAGTGTGAATACAAGTCTATCATCCAGAGTTCAGCAGATTTCTTGTGGGAGGTCACACTCTGCATTGCTAATGGACAATGGTGAAGGTACATTGTACACTACAGACAGACAGACAGACAGACAGCAAAGATAAATGGACCGACTATTACTTACTGACTGACTGCGCCTCACTGTCTGACTGCCTGCCTGCCTGACAGATGGAGGATAGCAAGATAGATAGCCAGATGGATAGACAGTTGGACAGACAGATGGACGGACAGTGCTTTTTGGGATAGAGGGGCCCCGCCTGGTGTTCATGAAATCACAGTTTTGATTCCTGCTGGGGGTCCAGAGATTTTCTTGGTACCGCACTTGTGTCATGTTGATCAATTCACCTTTCACATTTCATTATAATTATTAAATTGTTACCAAGCTAAAAATTCCCAATCTTTATTCACTTATCAGTAACAGATTTGTTTAACTAAAAAAAGATGGATGGACAAATGGACAGCCTGCCTGCCTCGCAGATGACAGACAGATGTCTGAAATAAATGGACTGAAAAGTCGTTGGTGAAGCGTGACACTTGGAAGTAAAAGTTTAAGTTGATATATCAAGAAATACATGTAATAATTATCAAGAAGTGTCAAAATTGTCCATTAACACAGATGTTTCGGTTGTATAACCCTTCTTCAGTGTGGAAAATAACCATTGAAATCAACGGTTATTTTATTTTTTTATTTTTTAACCGTTGATTTCAACGGGTATTTTCCACATTAAAGAAGGGTTATACACCCGAAACGTCTGTGTTAATAGACAATTTTGACACTTCTTGATAATTATTTCTTGAGATGTCTAAAGTGCCTATTAACCACTTGACGGTAACTAATGAGTTTATTGCACATTACAGTTTATATGCCTTTTCAGTTGTTTTGTTCACCATTGAAATGCAGTTTTGACCTGTGGGGGACACTTCCATGGACAGTGTGGAGTTGGAGATGTGGATGGGAGTTCTATCAAGCAGTTTACAAAGATACAAAGTCTTCCAGGAAAGATTAAACAGGTGTGCATAAGATTATGATAGACGCTATTAATTATTTTATGCAGTATGTTACATGTACAAAATGTTACAGTATCTTTTTGTATTGTTTTGCACAACCTGTTAATTTCAAAATTGCTGTGTGTTTTAAGTCTCTGTAGCATGAATCATTAAGTGACCATGATTACAGTTGTTACAGTAGGCGTTTTATTGAAATTGCAACATGCATGACAGTATTGCATTTAACATGTAAACAACAATTTTAATTTTAATTTTCCAGTCATCCCAAACACAGTCAAGTACTTGCGACAGTTTTCCTAGGCTAGCAATTTTTCAGGACCCCAAAAAGAACTTTAATTCTAGATTATAAGAGCTTGGCACACTGTTTGACAATAAGACTGTGATGCCATTGGCTGTTGCCCAATACACATGGACATAATACTTGGTCTGTCCGCCTTTCTTCTGTCTTCCTGTGAACTTGAGATCTACAAAACAGGCTAATTTTTGTTTCTATTTCCAGATAGCATGTGGCCTCGATCACACCCTTCTTCTGTGTCATGATGGCAGAGTGGTGTCCTGTGGTTGGGGTGCAGATGGACAGACTGGTAAGTCTGTGGCAAGCACACACCCTATTGTAAGTAATTTCTCAGCCTTTGTAAAATTGTGTCAACGCTCTGTAACTTAGAAAACGGCCTGAAACCTGTACCTGGGTCACTGCCTCTAACTCAAGCGTGTATAAAACTGACAGAAATGGCCCACTACAGTGTATATGGTTGAGAGTCAATGTGAGAGACCAGTGGTCGTCCTTACAATAGACCTTTTTCGCTTGTACATTTTGTTTTCCCAATACAGATCATGTGATGATACTCAGGAGATTTGATCCTTTGTCTTGTTCATTAAAAAGAGTACATGCAGACATATTCATGCTTGCATGTACCCTTTTTAATGAACAAAACAAAGATCAAATCTCCCGAGTATCATCACATGATCTGTATTGGAAAAACAAAATGTACAAGCGAAAAAGGTCTATTATTGAGAGCGAACAGAAACACTTTTAAGGAAATCTTCTGACTAATTTTAGGGACCGCATTTTGATTCTACTATCCCTGAAAATAGAGTAAAATATATAATAAAATTATCATGTTCAAAACGTCGCTGGATTGCATTGTACACGTTCAGGTTGTCAGAGTGTGTTGCACAGATGGCGTGGATTTTAAAGCTGACATAGGCTTTCATTCTTAAACGAGCACGAGTCATGGTATTAAGAGTTATTTTGGCCGCGTGCAAAATTACCTTTAAATTGAAAAAACCTTAAAAATAGTAGTTTACTAAGATACAAAAATATCTAAAAGAAAATAATATACCATAAAGGGTTAAGACTGGTTACGGATGGAGAAGATAAACCAGGATTAGAAAGGATGCACTAGAAAAATTTAGGGTAAATTTTTGAAGATGGGCAAGCCATGAATTAGTTCGTTTAATGACTTCTTGCTTCTTCCAGGGCTAGGTCATTTTAAAGATGAGGCAAGTTTTAAACTTATCGAAGGAGAACTGAAAGACGTTCAAATAAAACAAGTCGCTTCTTCAGCAGATTGCTGTTTGGCTCTGTCAGGTAATAAAATACATGTACCATAAGCATAATATATTTAACATACAGATTCTATGTTGCCGTTTGTCTGTTCAGTAATTGATCGCAGATGACGTCAAAATGTGTTGAGAACAAAAAAGTGGCTGATGAGGTGATAACCGAGCGTGTCACTGATATTGTTACGACATTTTGACGTCTCCTGGGATCTATTACTGAGCAGACGATTTATTTGTTTTGCATAGTAAAGAAGCCAAAAATAAAAGAATGACGTCAGCTATGTGTTTGTCCTCCCGGTTCGCGTGCCCGCTTACCGTTTTGCTATCACTTATTTCACCACCGCGATTTTCAGTCTAAAATCTATTTATGAAGTCCATATGGGAGAGTGATGATGATGAACGCTTTATTCAGACACGATGGAGTTTTCAGCAGAGCTGGCGGGGTCGTGTATTTAGAAATTAAAAAGTGAAGGAGAAAACTGCGGTTTGTGAGCCACTTTTGTGAGCGTCGTACCACGTGATCAATTATTGAAAGTTAAGTGGCGAAAAAAATGAACATTTAGATTATTCGCTCTCGATTTCTATCACATGATTGTTGACGAGGGCGCAGCCCAAGTCAACTATAAGCCATGGAAATCGAGTGCGAATAATTTAATTATCTGAGTATAAATCTACTAGTCGTTGAAAACTTGAAATCCTCTTCAAAGACACTTCAAAAACGTAAAGAAGCGTCGCCATTTTGCTAGCAACTGCACAATTCTACGCTACGCTATTGGTTTCTATCACACTGCCAGGCTACTCGACATCCACAAGAGATTAGTTAGTAAGAATTGTGGCTAATAAGAAACGGCGTTCGTGAAAGAATGCTGGTATATTTATACAAGGAAGTTAGAGTTGCCTCAGCCTTCGGCCTTCGCCATCATCAGCCTAACACCTCATAGAAATCTAAAAATAATCTAATTAGTAAGTAGACAAATAACTGGAGATCGTCAGTTATTTGAAGGAAATTCCAGTCAGAATTCTAGGAAAGAATATCAAATGATAGAATTAGCATCAACTGAAAACTCGCAAAAAAAAAGTCGAGTTCTAGATGGAATGTGAAACCTCGATTCTCCGTTGTCTAGCGGTAGTTCAGTGGTTAGATCATCCGGCTAGATCACGTAGGGTCGTAGTGTCAATTAAATACCATTAAATAATAATAATAATACCATTTGGAACACGGACAAGTTTTAAGTTGATGCTATTTCTATCATTTAATATTTTAGTAAAACAATGAGACAGTTGATTGGGTCTTTAGTCTCATCAGTCTGCATAGAAATCTAGAGCTTCCAGTCAAACTCTGACTTGCTTCGAGTTTCACAGGCTTACTTGAGGTCAAAATTGCATTCAACAAAGTTATCGTTAAAATTTAATGGTAACTTATTTTTTAGATGAAGGAGAGGTTTTTTCTTGGGGAAACAACGAATACGGTCAGCTGGCTGTTGAAAGTAATGAAGAACAAGTAGGTATCTCAAAGCATTCTGACAGCATTTCAATTAACGTTAAAAGGATTTTTTTTCCTTGTTTATGAGCCACGTTCGCCCTAGTCTCCTACGCAGATGTTTTTAGGCTTGTCACGCGTTCCTCCCCACATCTGTGGAGAGGAACGCGTGACAAGCCTAAGAACGTCTGCGTTCGCCCTGGAGGATGTTGCACCCTGTGTTGAATGAGGCTTAGCTTCAAGAAGAATAGGCCATTTGCAGCAATTAGTCACGCGGCCGATAATTTCTTAACTTTTTGCTGCAACTAGACAAATTTCAGAATGGAAAGAGCGTGTTTTAAATAGTTAGAACACTAGATTCAGATTCAGATTTTTTATTGTTTTACAGTATTCACAAATATTATAACTTCAACAGTACTTACAGAAATTACTTCAATTAAAAAGCGAAAAGAAATATAACAGTAAATAGCAAAATGTTTTGAGACCAATGCCATGGAAAGTTGAGATTTAATGAATATTGCAAAACTAAAAACATTTTCTATGGAAGTGAGAAAGCTTTGTCCTCCTGAAACCTTTTCGTTATTAATCACTCAACAAAACGGAGCTGCTGGCATGTAACAATTGGAGATGGCAAGTGGGGTAAAATATTAGGAAGAATTGAAAATTGTAGGCTTTTAAACCAGAAAAACAGAGATTCTATGGCAGTTCGAAAACTTGCAAAACTACAAGGAGTTGCATTGAAAACCACTGGAGCGTGACTAGAGGGGAAAGCATCTTCTTCCCTTACTTCACTGTAATCCTTAATTTCTAATGCCCATAAAAATTCCCTCTTAAAAGATATAAACCTGAAAATTTGTATGTAAGCTTATTTGTAAATGTTCTTTCCATTTCTGTAACATTATGTATGACCAATGAACAAGAGTGTCTTGAAAAGCAATTATAGTGCATAGGCCATTGTTGAAAGTGGCCCATTTTACATATAAACACATGGTTTTAGTTGCAGTATCACGAAAATACGTCCAAAACTTTCCGTATGGGCTACGGCTTTCCTCCTTCTCATTGTCCCTTGCGTCGTACAGTTTTTTCTCCTGAGAGGCGGCTGGGGACGAGTCAGATGACGGACAGTCCACTTGATCTCAAAGAAACCAGAATATCATAAAATCTTACCTCTGTAGTAATTTCCATATAATACCGTCATAATTTGCACATCTTGCTCTGCGCCATTGGCATTAAATACAAAATATTGTGTCTTAAACGTTCAAGGCATATTTCATGAGATCAAAATGGGAAAAAAGTAGAGAAATGCCCTGACCAAACGGACTTGCAAGTAGTCGCAAGTGGTGGCAAGTTGAAC
>JAHPZR010024297.1:7500-12500 GCA_019787425.1 Platygyra sinensis | reverse complement strand
ACTCATGGAGAGCAAGGTCCCAAACACAAGCCCGCTTTTAGGGAGGTCATGCGTTCGATTCCTGTCGGGAACTCAGATTTTCTCCTTGTCCCACGTTCGTATCATACCGAGCTCAAAATTCACCATCTTTATTTAATTGTCCAATTGTTGTCTACTTGATCGGGATTTGAAATTGTACGAAATAAAGTTTGATGCTTCGTCTTTGGCCTGCTAAAATAGTACAGTCGTCTTTCACTGCGGTAATGTCCAGAGTTTAATTTATGGTGATCAAAAGGTCAAGTTTTCTTAAACTTTTATTGTATTTTCAGAATAATCAGGCCTAATTGTATTATTGTAGATTTTGACCTATTGATTACTTTTTTTGTAAAAATGATATCTCTAATAGCGCTTTCTCCTAATATGGTACTAATTAACTCACAAACTTAATTTTATATACTAGTTCATATAACTTCCTGATTTCTGTACACTAGATTAGCATCAGCTACCTGTGCGCATGTCCAATTTGTGAACAATACTTAATAGAAAAATAAAGAACTGGGAGAACTAGAACTAAAATTTGCAGTGACTTCAAATAAACTTTCCTATTGGTCAAATCGGCCATTTTGAGAAAGGACCGAGTATGGCATGAAAGGTATTGTGTAGGAAAACAGAATTAGATGTCACATGATCTCTTGAAAGTTGATTTTTGGAATTCCGACTGCCTATACATTTATGCTTCTGCAAAATTTAGAATGTGTAAAATGCCTTTCCCTTGATTGAGCAGTGCGGCAGCGAATTTTATCGAAAAAACACAGTCCTTTGTGAAGTTCTCTCTATACTCGCAGGAGGGTCTCAAGGACGTATACAAAGCATGGACCTGGTCCATGGACCACCTCATCGGATCGTTTCAAGGCAACTGCCATCACTTACTGCCATCTTGGAAGAGGGAGCTCGAAGGGACTGAAGCGAGTTATGTTATCCGGCAACCTACCCCCCCCCCCCCCCAAGGTCACGCTTCGTTCAATACGAAAACTGAATACATTCTTGCCCTCCGATTAAATTTACAAGCTGGAATGAAAATATTGGGGGTAGAAATGCTCTAGATCTTCTGTATCTCAAAGCGAGTTTGTGGTCTTCCCATTTATGGGGTGCGATCCCAAAGCAACCCACTATTACGAGACAAACCTTCAAGGACGTAAGGAATAAATACGAGTCTGTGTTTTTGTTCATACCCTGACCTCCGGTAAATTTTCATATTAACAGGGGCGATTTCCTGTTGAAAATTAGGGGTGGTCCATAGGGTGGTCCATGGACCGGGTCCACGGGGTGGTCCATGGACCCCGGTCCATGTTTTGTATACCCCCAGGGTCTCAATGGGGATAACCGTCAACCGTCAAATGCCCAAAAAATTAACCCTCGACCGTCAAAAACGGAATATTTTCGCCGTCAACCGTCAAATGAGCGAGCCAATACAAGCCGTCAAATTTCTCAGATATCCTCATGCACTTATCAGTTGAAATCCCGAAGTCCCGAAGTTGAAGTCTCGATTAAAACCGGCTAGCGCAAAACGTCTGTCATCTCGAGCATAGTTTCCCCTTATTCCAAGTGGAAAATATTCCCTGGAGTATATGTGTGCCGCTCACTAGTCCTTTATTAAATATTACTATACTAAATACTGGAAGATGCCACACGAGAAACTGAGCATAGCAGTGCAATGCACTCAGCTCCCAGTGTAAAAGTGTGTTATACTCTGCTGCTATAGTTAAAATTCGATCTCGTTATCACTAGAGCCCTGATGGTTCAGTGGTTAGAACGTCCGATCTAGTATTCGGAAATGGCACGAAAATTTCCTTTACCCCGGGCGAGCATAGTTTCTCCTTAGTATATACCACACAAGTTAATAGTACTTTTCGCGCGCGCTGATTGGCTAGCTCGGAGGTGATTAGCCAAGTACTATTCACCTCCGAGCAGCCGAAGAAAAACAAAATGGCTTTTGTCGGTACATTGTCACAAGTAAAGTTACTCTTTTGGCCGCTAGTTATTCAGCTTGTGTGGTATATACTAAAACAAGTATTCACCTCAGTGTCGGTGAGTAGTGGTAGATATTTACCTCGCGGCTCGGTAAATATTCACCACTATTCACCTTCACTTCGGTGAGTAATTGTTAATTATTCCAAGTGGAAAATATTCCCTGGAGTACAAGTGTGCTGCTCATTAGTCTTTTATTAAATATTACAAGCCTTTAAGATCCTAATACGACTCCTCATACAAGTACATCAATTGGTGGAGCAGGCGCTTAATATGTCCAGTAGTAACAGAAGCGATGTAATTAAGCTAATAAATATTCATTAGTTGTCATAGTTAAAGAACAATAACCCCATTTTTAGGGCACAAATTATAGGATCAATTCCAGTATTAAAATATGAGCAGAATAAGCCTGCGTAACAGAAGTTTTCAAAAATAGGCTCGCAGAGCGTGCATGTGGCCACGGCTTTAATAGGCCTTCAGCAACAGCGAGTCAAGTGACAGGCATTTCAAGAACAAGCAAATTTTTGGGATTATGTCCACACGCGAGTAAAGGATTCTACAGGTTTGTAGGGGTGGTAAGGCTCAATGGATGTTTTGTTTGTTTGAGTGTGTCCAAGAGGAGTTCCTGCTTTTAGTTGTATTTATATAACAAAAGAGAATTAAAACTTCAACAACTTTTGTTTACCTGACAAAAAGGGTTCTCTAAGCAAAACTAAACCACTGTAGAATTCATATATTCAGTTATCAAGAGAAGTGTAAACTAGTACCTGAACTGAACAGCAGAGACATGGAGGCAGTACTTCCTAAAATCAGTTGTAGAACAAATTATCTACTACACATGAAGTCCTGGTCAAACGGCCCATGATAGTCGATGATAGTTGATGATAGTCGATGATAGTTGAAGCTCGCGCTTTCGTTTGACCACCAACTATCATGCACTATCATCGACTATTTAACAATTATCCCGCGAAATCGCGCGGAATATCGTCTGATACTTAGCCGACGAGGCCGTAGGTCGAGTCGGCTAAAATCAGACGATATTCCGCGAGATTGAGCAGGATAATTGTTTTATTATTCAACAAATTGATAACAAAATTGATTTCCAAGCTCGTAACATTTTAAAACCTTTCTGTCGACATTTTTTCACTTCACTTTTTCTTCCCACGTACGAAGCTACGTATATCGCCGGATATCTGTTACCTACGGATGACAGATATCGAGAGCATCATGACCATATTTGGATAGTGTTACAATTTGTTGAATAATAACATCAACTATCATTCACTTTGAGCATGTTCAAATTCTTCATGGTAGTCGATGATAGTTTTTCTCGTTTGACCACGCATATGATAGTTCATGATAGTTTTTCGGTCAGCTGTTTTGGTAATCACAGGCCCGATGGCAGTCAATATTTCCTCAAATGTTTCACAATTTATGCGGAACATTTCGTTGTAAGGGAACTGGTCAAAACAACTATACTCGAGCAGGACCCACCTTTGAGGTAGGAGGGGGGTTCTCAAAGACACCACCTATCTTCGAACATTACCCACAATATTTTGTTGGCTTTTAAATTTGAGTTGACACAGGAATATTCCGCTAGCAAGGGTCAGCATTACTAGACGAACAAGAAAAGTGAGGTTTGAATCTCACTGTAATTTTGCACTGTTCGAGAGAGGGGTGGCTATACAATAAAGACACCATCTTTCGACCTTAAGCAAGGGGGGTGCAGGCAGACACCAACCTCGTCCCCAGGGCCTTCTCCTCGACGATTTTTCAAAATGGCGGATCGTCGGGAGAAGACCCTTGTTGATTGGCTCATTCATACAAACACGCTGATTTGTTTAAAGACATCCTAAAGAAATATGGCGGACGTAGCGAGTGTTAAAGTGCACCTAACCCCAAAACTTTTTTTTTCGCTAAAACAATAAAGCTTGTTTTGTGGAGTAATTAGCCGCAAAAATTTTTCGATTTGGTTAAATCCTCGAATTTCTGTACCCCCTTGAAACCGAGTTTCGTATGGTTCACGACCGAGCATAGGGAGTCTGGGGAGAGTAAAGCCGTGACGTCACTTCGAGAACGAAAGCTTCGGCTGTCCCAGTCGGGCCTTTTACTATGTGTGAGCGTAGAAGCCTTTTTGCCGCACAAGTTTTTCGCTGGGGCTCCACAGTCGACAGATTTCTGTTTTTATCAACAATATCGTCGGATTCTGAAATGAGCTTTGACTCAGAAGACTCTGAAATTTATTTTATCGCTGAAGAGAATGACGACTCGCACTTGTCAACAAAGCAAAGTGAACAGTGAGTGAATAGTTAAACGATGACGGCCGAGCTGATTTATATGCTGACAACTCTCTGGCCAACGAAGAATGGATAGACAAATGAGGTGGATGCTGACAAAGAACTCGAACGAGCTCTGATGGACAGACCCGAAGGCAATGATATGTAGAAGTCAAAGAGACTGTAGCGTGTGGCGCGTATAAATGTTACTAAATTCGCGCATTCTTCGATCTCGCATTAACATACTTTCGTATAAATAAAAGTCAAGTCCGTTTACTCTCTCAAATTATTTTAACTTCATTCGTTCAACGTAGATCAAAATGATTATCCCATGACGCAATGTTTGTGTTCTTTTCGTGCTAGTGTGGAAATTGTAGCGTCGCTTCCCTTCAAAACATCAGCGAATGTTGTTGTTATTACTGTTATTATTATATTAAAGTGAGTTAGAAGGTTGTCAAGACTCAAAGAAGAGTGATCTTGTTCTTGAAGATATTGGTGCTGATGTTATCTTAAAGTGTGTTACTGAATATCCTGAATACCCAGCTTCAGAAATGGAGTTTTAAGATTAGTAGCGGGCAAATACAAAACTATCTGTCGGCTGTCATGCACTGCCGACTGACTGCTGTTGTTTCTCAGATCAGATGCAACAACGGCTGCATGAATCGATGGACAAGCGGTTATCCAAATTCGTCTCGCTCAAGTCACTGAGTCAGAAAA
>JAHPZR010024297.1:0-5000 GCA_019787425.1 Platygyra sinensis | reverse complement strand
CAACAACACATCTTTGGATAAACTCATTCCCAATAGACCTCTGTTGAAGTCATTTGATAAGGAGAACAATGCAACAGGTCATTTTGGCAAAGATAATTACTGGAAGTGGTGTACAAGGTTAGACAATGGTAAATCGAAACTGAACAACTGATGCAAAAACTTGGTGCAAGGAAATCAGTGTTGTAGTTGCATTTGCGGGCTGCAACTAGGATGTACTTACATAACAGTCAAACTTTTCTCCCAGGTTAAACAACGATTATTAAATTAACAATCGAAATAATTATTTGTTTTCATACAGTAATTCAGTAGTTTTAAAAACTTAAATATTTAACCTCCCTCCCTCTCCCACCAAAAAAAAATTACTTACAATTTATGGGCACAAAGAACATCCACTAGCCCAGCTGAAAAATTAACAACAAAATAGCCCTGGGTTATCAGGCACTAGTTTCATTTGATTAAGGAACTAAGTGAAAATGAGGTTCAGCAAGGAATTGAAACTGGGTCTCCAGATTGTTTCTAATTATTTATTCATATTTTTCTACATACATTTAGATTACAGTATCAGCCAGAAATAGGTTTTATAATATCACCTATATATCCTAAATTTTTGCAGATTTGCAGATTCTCTTTGCCCCTAAGGCCATCCCCCCTTTTTTTTTCGTTTATTGTCGAATGTGTTTTCTGATTTTGGGTCGGTCGGTCGGAAAAGAAAAAAAAAACAAAAAAAATTGAAAAAGGAGTCTGGAAATAGGAGGCCCGGTACCTCAGCAAAACATCCGTGGAGCCTGGAAACAACAAAGTGTGGTTACAAAGTCAACATGGCGGCAATGGACGAAGAAAAAATGGACGTCGTTGTTCAAGTTAAACGAGAACAGGGAAAAAAGGATGACCCACCAAAAATGCACACTGATCTGCCAGCATCCATGACTTTTCAACAGCTACTGGAACGAATAGTCCCCGATATTTCGCATATCACGGCTATATGCCGCGTAGGTTTTAAAAAGCGCGGGGAAAAAATACCTACAGATTTTGTGGAGGTGCAACTGAATGACTGCATCGGAAAACTCAGTGTTACTGAGTCCAATTTCATAGAATATCGTATAAAAGAGGACGAAAATGATGAAGAACAACCACCAGCAAAACGAAGCGCGTTCGATGTGATGATGGCGGCCTCTCTCATCAAAGAACTACCTCCAGAAATATCAGAGAAGAACTCATTCGACGCGTTGTACAATCAAGTGTTGAAAGTGATCACTTCTCTGAACCCAATGGCTGGCTTCAATGCTGGAGAAATAGAAACCACAGGTACTATTTCCATTTTTTGTTTTTTTAATACAATAAATAGAAGCTGAGCAGATGTGTGTTCTTCTAATGAATGCATGTATTTATACCAAACTTGAACTGACAGTTTATAAATGTCAAATGTATAATATATTGACTTCATTTGGTAGTTCAATAGCTGATCCAACAATAAACATTCAACAGGTCATACTATTATCAAAAGATTGGCCAGAGTCTTTTGGTATATTGATCCCCACCTATCAAAGTTTGCTGGTCAAGGCATAAAATTGCCAGGGATTGTGACATTGCTTTATGACACAGACAGGTTCAGAGGATGTACCAAAACTTCATTGGGTAAGTACCGTTGTTAAACTAAATTGCATATTTGTGTGGATTGTTAGAAGAGGAAAACCTTCTTCCAAAGTATACTGGTTGCACTTCTATAGAGTATTTTTAGCTTTGAATGCGAGAATTAACTCCCAGGTTATATATACTTTCAAAGGTACAACGACTTTAAAAGCAAGAAACAAGGTGCACCACATGTAAGCCAGACAGATTTAAAAGAGATGGTGGATGAATTGCAAACCCTTTTGCAGCATGCAGTTTTGTGCAGACCAGAATGGAAAAATGTCCATCAGGTTTGAAGTTCTTCAGAAACCAACTTGTTTCTAAAATAAAATTTGTTTTCAATACTTCCTTTTGGAAAAAGCTCACGCATTTGTTTTCAATTATATTTTTGGTTGGCAATAGGATCTCGAGATATTGTGCCATGGATTAGAGAAGTACTTGGATTACCTTAAGAAACAGAATTCAGTGATGGCTACACACCACAAGCAGTTGATGCCAGCTCGAAGCCCTTTTAAAGATGCTACTGTTGAAACAGTTATGCCATCAGGAAATGGAAAGAACATCCCTATCAAGTTTACCGATTTATATCAGCATCTAAAACAAAAGATTTTTATGAGCCTGTTGACTTGACTGAATTTATTGGAGAATACGAATCAAGAGATGCAAGATATCTATTTATCAAAGATCTTTCAAAAAATGGTCTTGGTGATATTTCTTTTGAATTGTTAAGGTACTCCCCTGGAGGCAGCGTGCGAACACTTGCCGCAGTTTGGAAGATACCTAATGAAGGTTTTAACCGGAAAAGATCAGATGAAGTGGCCGGAGCTCTTCGAGAAGCAATGCCTATATTTCATACCCGGGCAATGAAAGCCGAGTTCAAGAGCAGGTTTGAAAATATTGCAAAGTTGACGCCAGCTGTTCGTAGAGCGGTTTACAGGTTTCTTACAGGTGACGAGTCTTTGCCAGACAACCGAGTTACAAAGGAGGTAGATGCAAGAATGATGATTGCCCTTCGATTCTGGTGACCCTGAACTTGTCGTTGACCTACGCCAGCTTAACAAAGGTAGACCAGAGAAGTACAACGAATTTTGGAGTAAACTTGGGAATTATCTTGAAGAGCATGTTGCAGCCCAAGAAAGGCGTCATGGTAACATTGGGTACATGCCAGTGGCTTGTAGTGTTCCTGACCTGATTGGAGAGATAAAAGGAAGACTTCCAGATGGTACTCCAATTCCCTCAGAAACGTGGGTGCGATATCAATTCTGGCCCAAGGACCCCAGTTCCAAGACAGCTACACAGTATACGGGCCGCTTCAACGTGCGATTCCAAGTGCAGACACGGCAACTTCGGCACGACCATCCCGATAGCCACTACTGTGCTGCCCAGCTGAAATACCTAAAAGAATTTGTCGTGAAGTTTAGGTCTAACGTTTGTTTGGTGATGGAGGACGATAAACACTTTATCAATGTTGGTGAGCCAGGATTACCTCTTGCGAGTCTTGGGAGAGGGAGACGTGATGGTAACAGGCCCTGCTGAATCTCGTCCAACAGCGCTCGATCACGATTTCTGCCGATTACATGTAACTCCAAGTGTAACTCTTGTACCAGCCATTCCTGAAGTTTCTTCGGAGTCATTTTACCAGGGCCAAGTGTACGTGGCAGTAAAAGATTCCATTTTTCAGTCCTCTTCAGCTTTACGACATGCAGCCGAAAGTTCACCAGTTGTCGAAGAATCTGGAGCGCCTATTCTAGCCAGTGTTGCAGATGGTGGACCTGACCACAACGTACGACATGGACAGACTCAACTTGCTCTCATTTCGTCATTTCAGCGTCATAATCTTGACATGCTGGTAGCCATAAACACCTGTCCTGGAAATTCCTGGGCAAACCCGCCTGAGAGGATCATGTCAATACTCAACATAGCTCTGTATGGAGTCTCATTGGCAAGGGATGAAATGGACTCGCGCAACGAGAAGCTGTTGCGTCGTTGTTCGAACATGAAGGAAATCCGCGAGAAGGCAGATGGAGATGGGGAACTGAAGGCGGCCATACAAGCTAGCTTAAAGAACGTCACTGGCCTCATTCAAGATCGCTTTGGGAAATTATCTCTCAAAGGACAGAAGTTCAAGATCCTTGAAGCTGTTTCTGACGAGGATCTGAGGCGCCAGTTCGCGTTTGTCCACGACATTGATCCCACTCTACAATTGGGAATTGGCCAGAAATCTGAATTGCTTAAAAAGGATGACCTACAAGCCTGGTCTAAGAAGCATTTAAGAACAAGGCAGTATTCGTTTCAGATCAAGAAGTGCGATCAAGCTCCTCCATCTGAGGTCCATAAAGAGCAAGCCTTGGAAGAAATTCAGTCTAAAGTGGAATGCCTTCCTCCTCACATTCAGCAGCTTGTGACTTCAGCCATTCAGCAGGTCAAAAGCATAGAGGGACTTGTCATGCTAATGCAGGCAGTCAAAGCAGGCTCGTTTGGTGTCGATGTGGTTCGTGCCGCACTGGATTTGCAAAGTTGCGCTTCGTGCAAAGCTCCCAGGGCGTCGCTAGACACGTTTAAGAAGTTGATGTGGCTTCCAGATCCACAATACAAAGATGCTTCAAAGGAACATTACAAAGCCTTGAAGATTTGTTTGGCCAAAACACCAGCGAGATTGACCGCCCATCTGCAAAGTCAAATGTTGACGACAAGTCAAAGCACCTTATGAAGAAGGAGCGCGTTCGTGATGCAATTGAATGTGTCGCCTGCAAGAAATGGAGGTGCATATTTGCTGCCACCAAGCCCACAGCAGCACAAATGGAGCAGCTCAGTGAAATAACCGACGCGCTGCAATACAGCTGTGGGGCTCCATTAATTCCGGAAGATCATGAGTTAAGCGGCGTCTTCGTTGTCAGGCAAGATGTTTCATGCGCTGACCCGGTCGATAAGCTCTATTACTCATGCCGAAAATTTGAAGAAATTTGCTGTTGGTGTGGCGCTTTGGAGCCAGAGGCAATAATCAACGATGAGACAAGAGCCATCTACAAGGTCGTGAATCCTGTGTGTCAGGAATGCGCCGCTGCCGGCAAGAGACCAGTGGCAAGCTGCAAGAAGAGCCGGATGGCAGGCGGCAGGAAGGAATAAAGAAACTCTGCTTAAGTGTTTTCCTATCACACGGACAGAAAGTCTCTCTCGTCAGCGAGTGTGTGTTGTGTCCTCTGTAGTTGAAGTATGAAGAAAAAACTAGAAATCTGTAAGCCAAAAATTTGGTTATGTTTCTGATTAAAGTGACAAGTGTTTGAAATATTGTGTCATTGCCTTCATTGCCTTCTGCGTAACTTTTTTTTTTTTTTGAAAACGCGAAAATCTGGGTCGGTCAGACGACGCTA
>JAHPZR010024291.1:0-33860 GCA_019787425.1 Platygyra sinensis | reverse complement strand
CCCCCACTTTTTTTTCGGCAGATCACTTCCTTTTCTGATTCTTTCCATTATACTAAAAAACAACAAAAATCTGTACGTGGGAAGTTTTAATTATTTCTCATATACTATTCAAATAGGGCCGAATTGGTACGTGGGTATAGGTGTGTGAAACTTAGAAGTTGTAATTTTTAAGGCTAATTCTAGCTGATTTAATGACATATGTAGCAAAGATCTATCAAATAGGCCTATATATGCTGTTTTAAACACATATAACTTAGATATGATTCTTCAACTTAAATATATGCCGATAGTAATGAATCCGGCCAGAATCGCCTCGAATGACTGGAAATCCTAGAAATGCTATAGTCCGGGCTGCGCCTTATCTTCAAAACGAGTTCAGTGACCCCCGATTTTTTTTTACGTTTTTAATCTAATCTTATCATTTTCTACCTGCAGTCAAAGTTTTAAAAAAATCTGTGCGTGGGAAGTTTTTGGGCGCGAACGTCCTTAAAACATCACAATAAATTACAAGATTAAAAAAAAGGCTAAAAGAACATTTAATAATTGTTATTTATTACTTATTATTATTATTATTATTATTATTATTATTATTATTATTATTATTATTATTATTATTATCATTATTAAAACTTCACAATAATTACCTACAAGATCTAGATTAGAAAGGCTAAAAGAACATTTGAGTAATTATTATTATTATTATAAATTTTAAAACAGTAAGAACAGCAATTATCAATAATAATAATAATAATAATAATAATAATAATAATAATAATAATTCAAGTTATTAAAAAACGCATTCTACATATAAATGTCTCGATGCTTTTTACAACTAAAAGAAAGAACTCTCACGAAACAGGTACGTTTTCAAAGCTATCGACAGAGTTACTTTGTCTAATGTCTCATTAAGTAGTTAATTAATTAAATTAGATTAATTAATTAACCAGTATCAATATCGTTCATAGCGCTGGCATTCAATACTTCTCGTTGAAACGCTTTTAACCTCTTATTAATTACATCACTCGATATCATTGTGAATTAATTTGAAGTGTTTTTTTTATTGTTTTCAGTAAGGTGGCAGCAGAAAAAGAACGTGGTATTCCGTGACTTTTTAATTTAATTTAACATAATTTTATATAGCGCTAACCTCCAATAATTGACCAAAGCGCTTTACAATTCATAATATTAAAATAATTAAAAAGATCCCACCAGTAATATATGAATAAATTAATAAATAAAGAAATAAATAAAAATATCACGCAGATTTGATAACTACTGAAGTTCTTATTTATCGGTGAAAAGAAAATTTGCGTTGTGAATAAAAAAACTACGTTCCTCTTCTAGTTTCTTTATCCGATGTTCAACTTTCTTCCATTTATCTCCGGCGGTGAAAAAGAGCAGGCACTTCTTCCGTGTGTTTTATAGAAAGCAAGGGTATCATGGGTACACACCCTTGGGAGAGAAAAAAAACGAAAGTATCAAGTGACAAATGTACGCGTTGTCGTACATAGTAAAATTATCACGTTTGCTACTTCAACATATCATTGAATTTAAAATGAACGAAAGTCAAATTTTTGTATTATGAGCTTTTAGTTAACCTTATGTTTGAAATAAGACACAGAAATATTCCTGGAAACATTCAAGATCTCTTCCAAGACATTTCTGATATTCATTCTTATAATACTCGATCATTTGTTTTAAATAACTTTTGCACACAAAGTTCTAGACTCTCAATTCAATTTAACTCATTCTCTAGAATCGGAACAAAAATCTGGAATGAAATGCTTATATCTTTAAGAAAACTTCCAAAAAACTGTGTTTAAGAGGAAAATAAAACAAATACTTTTTGAAATTCTAGCTTCTGAAGACTGTTACATTGATCTACCAGTTATCATTCAAAAAGCAAAGCTGAATTTATTTTCCTCTTAGCATGTATCATTTTCGTGCATCTCTAGTCTCTCGTCGTAACTGTTGTAAATTACCACTTGTAATTCCGTTAGTTTATTAGTGGTCTTGTTATAATTGTTCTTAATTATTATTTGTAATTCCATTAGTTTATTAGTGGTCTTGTTATAATTGTTCTTAATTATTATTTGTAATTCCGTTAGTTTATTAGTGGTCCTTAGTTACTGTTGTCAATTTTTGTCTCCTTAGTCCTCTTGTTGCTTTTAGTTGTATTTAGCTATACCTAGTAGTTTATTAATTATTTTGTTAACATGACCCGCCTAGACTAGCTTATGCTATCCGCGGGCATGTTTAATTTTTAAATTTGAAAGCAAAATAAAATGTATGTATGTAATCGTGACAGCGTACGTAAAGCAAGAGAAGCATATCTCATTGAAAGAGGTCAAACCCTTGAACCTTATGGTGTTAATAAGAAAGATGAAACTTAGTAAGTTTCTTTTGCATTAGCTTTCTATGTTTCTAGGTCACCCGTACTATATATAGGTGCTCATTATGTACCAGTTAAATCGAAGCTTCAACATCCCCCCTGGGCATACCTCGGGCATTTGACGTCTTTTCCTGTTCGGGAGGGAGGGAATTTCATTACTAACCTCGATTTCATGTCACGAGTCGCGCTGATTCCACGTGGGTTTATAAATGTAGCGGAGAAAGCAGGGACAAACTTTGATGAATTTAAAAGAATGATGTGATGATGTGCTTATATGAAATACGCCCAGATTCTTGTGGCATGTAAGGTTGTTGTCTAACAAACCATGTTTTATACATTAACAGCTTCAGAAGCATAATAGAAACTACTGAAAAGTCAAAAGAGCAATCTGGTAATTTTCCCGGGGGTGGGGAGATTTGAACAGCTTTTCGGCCCGGATAGGGAAGATTTCAACAAAAATTTTCCAAAAATTCAAATGCCCGGGGGTTACCCGGGGGGAATGTTGAAGCTTCGATTTGACTGGTACATTACTACTTTTCAGGCTGTAACGTTCTCCCATAGTTTTAAATTTTTTAAATTTTTACGTTACTTTTTTCATCGTTACTTATTACGTAGCGCTGTCTATCAGTCTTTTGTTGTTATTTTTCTTTTCACTAGTCATATCGCATTTCCCATATTTTAAATTTGTAACGTTTAAAACTATTGCCATTCTCTGTAACACCCTGAAGAAGGCTGGTTGTGCCTTCCGGAATATTGGAAAATATATCCCTATACTGTGTATTAAATCAGCCTTGCTAATTTTCGTCTATTATTCAACTTATAGCTGATTACAAGGCTGATTAGATCCTCTACAACGAGCGGATCCGGTAGTTCTGTTTTGTCAGGGTGGTCCTCGCATAAAATTACTACGTTTAATGACAGGCCTTGCGCGCTTGTTAAATACCGTGGGCGCCTACAGTGGGCGACAAAAGTGTTGAGACACTTGGTAGTAAGATTCGATTTTGGAACGTCTTGGTTGGATTTCCCCCCCCCCCCCTTCCCCCAAAATGTTGATTTTTCTATTTCTTCGACTGCACAGACCACAGCGCCTTCACAACATTGAATTGGAGGCCCGGGGGTATCAGAGAATTAACACTAGGTGCAAATAAAAAGAAGAAGTGCTTAATTATCGAAAAGAGTCATTTCCTGAAAGTGTCTCCTTTATATATCCAAGCTCTAGCAAATTTATTTTTATAAAAGCTACTAAATGCGTAGTTCAGAGTTATTCTTGACGGAAGAAAAAGTGATAAGTGTTTTTTTCTCACTGAAGATCCGATACAAAGGCAAAACCTGGTCTATGCCGGCCGTTAATAAATGGATCCATATTTAGCCCTCAAGGGGGTGTTCATCGCCACTTTTTCACTTTTAAAGCATTCAGAGTGTCTGCCTCGCTTTCATTCGACGCAACTCTTATTATGACATCATGACTACAAGTGTTTCTCTCTTTAGTTGTCATATTTTGACGAAAAATGAGAAATTATATTGTTCTTAGGCAAAAATCTCTTGATGTCTGACTTCAATACATTGCTTTACCATCACAGATGACCTCAGAATGATGTAACAGTAACATGCGCATATCATTTTGATAACGTCATTGTACAGAGCACATAAAATTTTACATCAACCAATGGTTTAAGTGCTTTTCAACTTTTACTGGGCGAATTTCCAACGGTTTCCTATTGGTAAACCATTTATATCGAAAAGTTAATTCATTTATTCAGCTCCATGGCTAAAATTTTGAAATCACAACGCTTAAAACTCGCTGCTAAACTCAAGATTGTAAAATGTTAGATCTATTCAATCTTCACATATGGGTGTGAGGCATGGACTCTTTCCAAAGTTCTTGAAGCTTCAGACCAAGCGTTTGGTTTATTGCTCTAAAAGACTACTAAAGCATACAGCATACAACAATGCAAAAATAAAACATAAGCTTACAAAATAAACCATGTAACATACAGCCAAATTCGTAAAGAAAACGAAAACTATCTGAAATGAGGTCGTGGAACAACAGCTGGGTGAAAAAGCTCACCGTGCGTCCACTTGCTCCTAGGAGGAAAACCCTAGGCCAGCTGTACTCCATTTTCAACGGTCCCCCGGGCAAGACCGCAAAGAAAAAGAAAAACTTAAGACCTAAGGCCTGAGATACAGACAAACGTGAAGACAAAGAATCCTTTGCATAACCGTCCTTTGCCGAATCACTAGACCAGCGGCCATGCCGCTTAAAAAGACGATGAAGAATGCTAGCATTGGCGGCGGCAGCCCCGCCACTCCTAAGGCTATGGGTGCCAATAACTGAAATGTCAGGCACAATACCTTTAAAAGCTTCTAACACTAATTAACAATTATTCTTTGAAATCGAGGTAAATATTCTGCCACTATTCACCGAGATTGAGAAGAATAATTGTTTTAGTATATACACAAGAAGTGATCTCAACAACATTTTCAGAAGGAAACCATTAAAAATGGATTTAATTTGACCTCTCAATTCATGCGTGGAAAACGTGCAAGCTGAACAAAGCATGCGCGAATTCGCGAAACTATTTACAGAATCTTTGAACATGGAAAATCTATAGTTAATCTTCGAAAAAAAACTCGTGACAGTCTAGAATAACGGTCCTTAAACACCGTTCAAATCAGTGTGAATCAAAAGTATGCTTTATTCAAAAGTATGCTTTATTTTTGTTTGGCTTACGCATTATTCACTCGCTAGGAGGTGAATAATGCTCATTAGCCAGAGATAGCGAACCAATCAGATTGCTTAAAACACCAAGATCACTGAGTGTGTATATACAATCGTGTATAACTTAGACCTTTAGACAACCTCGTTCCCTGGGAACGAGGTTGCGTAACTGATGCATCCAGGCAATACTGTGAACGTCGGACTCTAGAGGGGACGCTACGCTGTCTTCGCCGCGCCTGAGACATCAAATGACGCAAATAAAGAGCAAGGTGAAACAGAGATGCAGGAAAAGCTGTCAGGCCATGATCACGCGCCCAAGATTTTCATCTGTTGAAGGTAGAGGAATACTTGGATGAAGTAATGGGGCCCTGCTAGCCAAAGCCATATCTGGGAGAGAATCCGAAAGTGAGAATAAAACATCATCACCCTGAGGAACAGCTGCCCGAAGGTCCGTCCAGATAGAAGAGTTGAAAACATCTGAAAAATAAGCAAAGGAAGAAAAAAACACGCACAAAAGAATAAGAAAAATCAAAGAAAAAACGAACGCTGAACAAGCGAGACCGAGACCTACTCTTATACCCCAATATAAATACCCGACTGATTGCCCACATACCAGCGCACATGCCTAAACAAACAATAGATACCGACGAGAGCATATTTTCCTGCTAATTCCAAAGTCAAACGCAGGAAAATACTATTACTTTCTTGAAATTCCTTGTATAGTCGAAGCTCTCATAAGCGACCACCTCGGGAATTTGAAAAAGTGGTCGTAACTAGAGCTGCAGCTGGTCGCTTACAAGAATACGGTCTCGTAAGCGACCCCATGGTAAAACAATAGAGGGTGGTCACTTACGAGAGCTTCAGAAGCTCATTAATAATTCATAAAGACAAAACAACAACAACAGACAACAACAGCCTAGTTAAATAAATACATTATGAGGAATAAAAATAAAACAGGAGAGTACTGGCTGCCTAGAATAACTGAGAAGTTAATAATGATAGGCAGCCAGCTTATACATGCATTTACTACTAGTTTAGGTCGGCACACACAATAGACAAACACACGCAGAAAAGAAATAATTGTTTAACGAGTGTCCTTACATCTGATGTAGGCACGGCTAAACTTTCCGTTCAATATTTTAGATCGAAATAACCCTTAGCGCAGTGTGCAGTTTCATTAAAGCACTGATTTACTTTGACTGGTCGCTTAAAAGATCTTAAAAACAAAGGAAAAGTCCAGTGGAGTAATCCCAAAAGTGGTCGCGGTCGCTTACGGGAGCTTTTCATTACAAAGTTTAAGTGGCAGTTCAAATGGGGTTACGCAAAGGTGGTCATAACTAGAGCTGGTCGCTTACAAGAGTGGTCGCAAGGAGAGCTTCGATATTTACGCACGGGACCCTAGGGTGCTTGCGGCGCGACTTCGTTCCGAGCCAGGGTATCACACCCTAAAAGTGAGCCTCTGCAATGCATTATAGGATAGGGGAAAGCCCCCAGCTGCCCACTGGATTATTTTGATTTCGCAGTAAGATATTTTATAATCATTTGTTTAAAGAACGGATATAGAACTTCAGAGATCTCTTGTCCGTAAGTACTGCAGTCGGGCATTATTACATTCTTAATATCAGCTTATTACTCTAGAAGAGAAGGGCCTTGTACGTAATTGATTAGCTGTAAAACTTGTGCAGATCTATCACGATAAACAAACTAAATTCAAACTCACATTGTTCTATCATTGTAAGCTTAATGTTTCTGCAAAAAAAAAAAAAAAACGAACATGCTATGCAAACATGGTACGTTAGTTACGATAAGTTGTGAGTATCGATCGATGGTTCCCTGCTAGCAGAGGCTCTTTTCTTAGTGTTCCTAACAGGAGAAAAGAGACTCTTTTCTCCCGTCAGGAATTAACACCAGGAAATTAAAAGAGCCTCTGCTAGCAGGGACGATTCATGGCTGCATGAGCACTGAATGATATGCTAAATTATTTTTTGCTGGCTACTTGTGAGGATCTTTGAATCACTATAAGCTAGAAACCCGGCATGGTCAACCGAATCCAATCGAACTAACTTTCAATCTTTAATAGGTCAACTGAGTTTGATCGAGTTCGATTTTCGAACGTTCGATATACACGAGCATTGAGTTTACGTGTTTCAGCATTGATTCAATGGTGGCTTAATTAACATTGTATTCTAAAACATTTGCCGATAACTTGTAATTTTCACAATGGCTGCTTCCATTCTTTTTTTCTTAATTTTCCACATCTTCTCATCTCCCTTTTTGCTGTAGTTGGAAATGTGATGGGCACAACAAAGACTTTTGGCACTTGTTAAGCTGTGTTAAAGCGCATTTAACAGGTGAAAAAATATATCCCCATTGAAAGATATGTGACTTACTGCTCAACAGGTGTCAAAATATCCAGAATTATCTGCAGCTCACAGAAAAGGATTTGACACCCAAGCCATATAATGATCTAATTATTATTGTAATTGTAATCTAATTAAATCATATTAATAGTAATTTGGATTTCAGACTAAATGAGTTTGATTTAACTGAACTGAGTGAAGATAAGCAGCTATAATTAAAAATAGATGAACTGAATTGCAGTAAATTAATCTCAGCCAAAATAGAAAATGGTAGAGGTTAGTACTCATGAGTCCACATAGTAAAATTGATATGCTCAACAACCTTTTATTTCCAAACTAAAAGGAAAATCTGACATTGATTTGCAGCTATTGAAGATTAACCACCACAATCTCAATGTATTTATTTAGTACAGAACTTAGAATCACAAAAATAATTATGTCTCTAAGAATCAAGGAGATCTAAGATTCTTCAATTTTAATTTGAGAATATTTTATTAGAATATATCCCCACTATCCTAGATAGGAAACCTGCCTTTGCCATTTTCCAGTTTCTCACAGTTTGTGGGGAAATATTAACTTAAAACAAGCTCTTAATGCAAGGCTAATCAAAAGTCATCTTATATTGTATGCTTACCCCTTATTGCTAGATTCTGAGTAATACATTGTGGATAGTGATCTTGATGGCTGGACTGCACTTGATGAGTATGCATGTGAAGATGGATATGAGTTAGCAGAACATTGCAGAATTTAACACATGCACCAATTGACCTGACAAATTAAATATGAGGTGTATGACAAGGATATGTTAGAGGTAAGCCCAGAAAAAATGAATGTTTTAGCTGATGTAATAACAATGTCCATATTCATCTGCTTCAAAAGTGATCTGCATAACTAACAATAAGATAAAATGGATGTACTGACCATTCTTTGAGGACTGAAAAATTGATATGTACACTCAGTAGTTGAATGAACGTTAGTAGAGACAGTTCTACTAGTATACTAATGCAACTGCTGTGAATCTGATTGGCTGAGTCATTGCACACTATGCACACTGCAGCTGTGAAGTGGCTGGAGGTCATCTACAAGGCACCAGTGCATGCATATGTGTTTTTTTAATTTTTTCAAAGTTTTGAAGGGAAATTTTGTTGCTTGCAAATGCATAATTAAATTCCTGAGAAGACTAAACAATGGACATTTATGGTTTCTTGACTGTAAAAAAATTGAAATTATTGAAAAAACCGATGCACGCACGCACACAACTTCAGTTTTAAACGATAATTTTAAATCCCAGTGATTTTTTTACAGTGTGTTTCACAACATTTTTGACAAACCATTTCCGAAGTTCGTTTGAAATTCCTGAAGTTCACTATGAACTTAGCAATTTCATTATGTAGTTGTCAATGAAATTGTGAACTTCAAAATGAAGTTGTGAATTTCATGCCAAATTTCATTGAGAAGCTGCGAATTTTATTGCGAGCGAAGTTCGCATCGTTCGGTGTACATGTAGTTGGTTTGGCAATATAACTTCAAATGAATTTAAACAAACTGAAAAAAATTTCTCAACCAAGCAAGGCTTATTTATGATGTTTCCTTCTGAAATTTAAGTTATGTAAGAGGTACAGAGGAACTCCACATCACAGACGCATGGCATGACCAGCATCTGGTTTACAGTAGAAATGTAAATATGAAAGTTCAACAACACAACATTGAAATGTTCTGCTTTTTTTCAAGCTATTACTAGAATGACGTATGTCCTAAAAGAAGGGGTTTTTATTTTTATCTCTGATAGATTTAAATGTAAAATACTTTTAAACCACTGTGTGTGGAAGTTCTATCTGAAGCTACACGAGAATAAGCTGCTTCAGAATTTGTATTCTATTTTTAGGCAGGTGTCGGGTGACATCTGGGAAAATTCAGTTGCAATGTTTTATAACCCATTTGAAAACCATCAATTCCTAATCAACGTAGCCACGACGTCTGAGGAAATTCCAAGATGACTTCACTGAATGGTGTGAACTTCTCTCGCAATGAACTTGTTAACTTCCCAGCAAAGTTTGGTGTGAAATTCACAACTTCATTTCGAAGTTCACAGTTTGATTGACAACTATGTAATAACATTGCCAAGTTTGTAGCAAACTTCGGGAATTTCAAACAAACTTCAAGAATTTCAAACAAACTTCAGAAACTGATTGTCAAAGTTTTGTGAAATGCACTGTAAGGTGCAAAGCTAAACTTCAGAATACCCCGCAACTAATTTGCATATGGCTAAATTCTTGTTATTTCAGTTTTCCTAATTCTAAAGCGTTGTGAGGATATGCAAATTAGTTGCGGGGTATTCTGAAGTTGCTCCGGACAGTCCTGTATCATGGCATGTAGTAGAACATAGTGACCTTCTTGGTAGTAGCTGAATGTAGCAACCTGACCTTTGACGACGACGATTTAAAATTGAGGTCTTCCCTCACTAGAATAAGAACCCCCTGCTATGTGAGCTTCCGTGTGAAATGAATACGTCACCTTAAGTTTCCATTGTTTGCACCAAGAATTTTCTACATGTTTGGAACTACAAGTTTCTTGCAAAAGGCATGTCTGCACGTGATTTACAATCCAGTTTAAAATAGTCTTCCTCTTGTCAAAAGACTGAATTCCACAAGTATTTAACACTATTATATGACTCTGTCTCATAGGGACTGGGAACTACCAAAGTCACGAATTTGATTTGCTGGAATGGATATTGACCGTGGTCTAGATTTTCCCATCTAGACCGATAATGTTTTGAAGTGAATAAGTTGCAAACTAAAATGCAAAATCATTGACTGTTTTCATCTAGCAGTTTATTTCTGTAAGTGCCAAAAAGCTGATGGAGGATGAGAGGACGAGCAAACTAATTTGGCTCATTGCCTCTCACGAGCAAAATGTCAGTTAGTACAAACCAGTTACATTAAACGAATTAAATTGTTTTTGTTTTTGTTTTTGGCATATAATAAAAAACTTATTAACCAAGCTAAGTCAGTCTGTATGGGAGAATCTTGACCTCGGTTGTGTTTCCAGACCTCACTCTGTTCGGTATGTACTTACTACCTCGGTCAAGATTCTCCCATACAGACCTCCTGCTCGGTTAATAAGAGCTAAATAATAAATTAATTTAAAATTAATGCTGTTTAGACCCATTATTTGAAGAAAAAAATAATAAACAAAGGAGAAAAACTGAATTCCTTTTTTGGATATGACAAAGGTGGCAGTAGAAAATTGAATTCTCAAGAGCTGCAGCAGTATTTATATATTGAGAAAAGAGAAAACAGCACAACAACTAATAAACATAAACAAACTACAAACTGCAAACAATAACGCCTAACCATAAATAATACAAGCAGAGTATCCACATTGTAAAAGGCAGATGAGGATCAAGGTTTCAGAGAAAAAGGTGAATGAAATTAAGCATTCAGGTATCAAAAACTGTGTTCATCTACCCTAAATGGCAGCCTGTGAAGGCTGCCATGAAGGTCAAAATATGAGTTAAGAGTGTTAATAATAGTCTGGAAATACTGTGCTAAGCTTTGAAAGGATCAGGTTAAAATTAAGTCTTGTAATACATGTAGTACACATTTATCATATTTGTCTCTTGCATGAAAATGAAATATCTAATGACTCCCATTATTAGTATGATACTGACACCAGTGCATTCTATTATCAGAATAAATGAAGAATAATTTTGTGACTAGAGTGATATAAAAGCACTCTCTTTAGAGAAATGTACTACTATACCTCAATTATCCAATCACATTGCTGTAGATTATAAGTGCAGCTTTCACGAATAATAATGCTGGTAAATTATTTTTCTCAGATAATATAGGGATCTTCAATCATTGATGTAATTAATTCTGTTTGCATTAATGCACTTGCCTCATACACTGTGACAGTGTTGAATATAATGGATTGCCATTCTCCATAATTATTTGTACCAGGCCCGGGGGAGGGGGAACAAAGTTTAATATGGGGAGGCTCCGCCCCAAGGCCCAACCCCTTACCCTTCTATATACCATTTTGGCAGAAACGATACCCCTTTTATATACCTTTTATTGAGAAAAGGTACCCCTTTCACATACCTACTTTATAACAATGCACCTCCTTTCTAAGCCCTTGAAATGAAGTTAATTATCAATATTACTGGAAAATATCAAGCATTACCAAAAGAAATATTAAGCAAATGACATGTGTTATTCATTCACTTCTCGTTGTGAAACTACCGATTCTCCCACCCTTTTATATACCTCAAATTGTGAAATCCCCACCCTTTTATATACCTGAAGCCTGAAAAGGGTACCCCTTTCGGGCAGAGCCTCCCTGTATAGGCCATTAAAGGGAGTACCCCCCCCCCCTTCCCCGGGCACCAGGTCATTACAGGTACATGCATTCCTTTTATTATTTTAAATCAGAATACTCAACAGAACAGCAGCGTCAATCTTCACCAAAGTACATAATATCACCTTGATAACTAGACTATGAGTAGTCCCTCTTTCGCTTAGTCTGTCATGGGTGACGTGAAAGAAAACTGTGGAAAAAAATGGCCACGTGAAATCCTGGGGGCGAGAAGCATGCGAAAGGAGGGACTACCGCCTAAGCCCAAGAGTTTGCCCTTTCACAGTCGAGTGATTTTTTGGTTTGAAATTTCCAATCTAATTAACTGTATCCAATAGAATTCGTCATCTTGACGTCGTGTCATTGTCGCCTGTCGTCGACTACCCCGGGAGAGGAAATAATTGCTCAAAGTACCCTTGCGGTGCCAAATTATGCTGTGAAGGATGTTGTCCTCAAGCAATCACGAAACCCCTAAAAAGGCTGTGAAAGGAAGACCAACGAAAGAACAATCGTGTAACAATTTTTGCCGCATTTGTAGATGCAACTTTAAAAGTTTTTACGGCGATTTTATCCCTAGGGTTTTGACGGGGAATTTATTTGAGAACTCCAAATGAGCGGGAGTGGGGAAATATCGTTTGGCCGATCTGGTCACGGAACTTGGTTTTTCTTGCGAGAAAAACCTAGCTAAATCAAACAGAGAGTGCGCCAAATGCGCCATTAAAATTCGGAACGTTTCAGAACTTAAAAGACAGACCTGCATGACTCCCATGCCCTGTACGCAAATGTGTATTCTGATCTTTGCCTTTAGAGGTTACTATTGTTTAGGCTCAATTACATTATAAGATTTGTTTGAAGTCTCTAGTATTTGCTTTTGAGGGACAAAACACGAAAAGTAAAACACGAAACTTTTCGTGAACGTTTTTCTTACTTGCATTATAAATTGTGACGCCAGGTCGGGCGTCATTAGAACAGTTTGCAAGCAGTAGGTCGGTTCTTATCATGGATATCATATTATTTGTCCTCGTACATTTTTTCAGGAGACGTCTTGCCAAACAAAACACCTGATACATCAAGCTCTTTCCAAAGCCTGTTGGCAAAATCGCGAGGACATCAATGCCTGCGAGAAGTGATTGCAAAGCTTTGATTTGCTCCGGCTTCAAAGAATCTTACTATTTTCGGAAATCGAGATAAACGGTTTTGTTAAACATCACCCTATCGCAAGTATTGAAGCATGTTTAGTGTTGACCACACGTTGACATTTGGTTGTCAACGTTCCGGCATTAGCCAATCATATTTTTGTGTTGTGAGAGCAACGCATAATTCAAACTCTTGGGCTTAGGCGGTAGTCCCTCCTTTCACGTGCTTCTCGCCCCCAGGAATTCATGCGGCCATTTTTTTCCACAGTTTTCTCTCGCGTCACGCACGACGGACTAAGCGAAAGAGGGACTACTCGTAGTCTACCTTGATCACATGCATTAAGTGCCTTGATTGTTAGAGTAAGATCTCTTCAATGTATTGGAGCCCTGGGATTTGTTTTAATGTCAGTACAAAGTAGCAAAATGACCTGTGTGGCTCATACTCTTGTACAGACTTCATGATGTATTACAGCTATTGTTAAAAAGATATGTATAGATGGCTGATATATAAACAACCTCGCCAAGAATTAAAAGTTTCTGCAGTGTTCCATTAGTGTGACATTTGGAGAGCTTTGTATTGAGACAAATATGAGGGCTGTAAACTGAGTAAAGAAAACATCACTGTCATTGAGTTTTTCAGTTGAAATGAAAGATTATTACTCTACAGAATAACATAAATTCTTCTTCTAGTGCAAGATATACTGGCCTCAGGAGTTCTCATGGACCTATGAGGATAAGTGGTGGGAATTGTATTGCAAAATATGTTCAGTTAGCAATAAAAACTCATCCTTTGACCTACAGGACAGCCTTCACAAATTTGTGGGCCACCATTTAAGTATAAGGTGCCTGCTTGAACACAAGCTTTGGTACCTGTGTGTCATTCACCTTTTTCTTTGAAACCCTCGATCCTTTGGTCGCCAAAAATGGCAGCAAGCAAGTTAATAACACAAACTTCGGTTTTTTCACAAGTGAACTGATATACGTGCCATTGCCATGGCAACATGAATAAACATGAACAATGGCCATTAAAGTTGGCTTTGTTCATTTGCAGAAAATTTAGTCATTAGATTTTCTTTATAATTTGCATGCGACAATAAGCTTGTAACAATGCTCACAAGTAATAACACAATTTTAACAATAATTTAACAGAGTTTTAAGATAAAAACTAGCGAAAAAATATGACATTTCTATCTCGCTGAGATCATTTTCAAGTAAAAAATAAATGAACAGAATTTTGCATATAAGAAGTAAAATCACATGTGAGAATATAAAAAGCGATAAAATATGGAAACATGTACTAAGCGTTACAAAAGGTAAGTGATAAAAATTAAAATACAAAACGCTAGCTGATAACAATAGGATAAAAATTTTTAACAATTAAGTGTAAAGTTGACAGTTACTTGTGACAATTTCGTTGCTAGTCTTATGAAGCTCGTTTTGTCCCGGCCAAGGGACTCATCAGAGACCTTTCTGCTTGGCAAACTTGTTGGGCATCGCGCCCAAAGTCCTGTTCGCTAACAAAATGATGACAGCAGTCTTGCCTTATATCGCATAAGGATTCCTGACAGCACAAATTCACGAGTGAAAGTTAACAATAAAGTGTAAAGTTTACACTTTCACGAGTGAAAGTTAACAATAAAGTGTAAAGTTTATACTTTATTGTTAACTTTCACTCGTGAATTTGTGCTGTCGGGAATCCTTATGCGATATAAGGCGAGACTGCTGTCATCATTTTGTTAGTGAACGGGACTTTGGGCGTGATGCCCAACGAGTTTGCCAAGCAGAAAGGTCTCTGATGAGTCCCTTGGCCGGGACGAAACAAGCTTCATAAGACTAGCCACGAAATTGTCACAAGTAACTATAAAATTTTTTGCAAAAGAATATATAAAATACTCTGTACTATAAAATAACTTTGCATGGATGGAAAATGTGTTTCAAAGAGACTTCTTATTAGAATTTAACAGAAATTAATTATCATATTTCCTCGATTAATAGCCGTCCCTTGATAAATGGCCTCCCTCAAATAATCGCCCCCCTTCGACCGAAATGTTTAAAATAAACGCCTTCTTTGAATAATGGCCCCCCACCCCCGTAGCCATTTTTTTAACCGCACAGCAGTAGGCGTGCACGGGTCACGTTCTGCAAGCGGTTAATTTTTTTTTAGTTTTGTCGGTGACTAGACCAAGGCCTCCGCTTGGGCAAGTCTTGGTCGGGACTTTGAATCACGCAACCTGTAATGTTTATTCACTAAAAGCTTTTGAAACATCGGTACACGAAAATGTCTCACATATTGTGTTCTTTATCGTGTGTGAAATATGTTTTCTTTTGGTTTTATTGAATTGTTCGATTCGAAGCAAAAGAATGTGTCAGAATGTGCAAGGATTACATCATTGGTAGGGAAATAACCACTAAAAAAATAGCTAAAAATAGCTGTGGACAGCATAACTCTTGAATTATGTGACTCGTGTGACTACTTTGCTAGCTCCTTACTCATAAAGAAAACCGACTAAATTTAATCGTGACTTTGAAGAGAGAAAGCTGTTGTTTATAGCCTTGGTGTCGAATTGTTCGTACCGTTGCTTTGCAAGTTTATTTCACCAGAAGTATTGGTCATTAATTTATTTGAACATTTGCGAATATTCCTTGTGGGATTATGCAATCCAAGTGAATTCTTGGTCTCCTTGAAGTGAGTGAAGAGAAGTATTACATACATACATACATAATACATAATCTTTATTTAATGTGGGAGAAACGCTTAGCTATAGCTATTTTGCAGGTTTTCCACAAATTAATATTAAGAAAGAAAGAAATATGGACATAAATGTAAGGATATAAAATATCATGCATCTAAAGTTACAAAACTTAAGTAATTATGTATTATGTAATTATGTATTTGCTGAGGTAAACAAGAACTTACCAGAACTTGCAGGGGGAAATCCCCTAAGAGTGAAAGGCAGCGAGAGTCACATTTCACATAATGAAATTAGGTCGTTATGTAACAGTAGATGACGCGGTAACTATGTCACGTTTCACAAGCTGAACGTTTGCATAAAGATTAAATCCCACGTTTCATGAGCTGAATGTTCGCCTAATGACTCCTCACAATGAGAGCTTAGGCTGCCTGTGCCACACATAGTGCTAAGACTAAAACAAGTTAATTTTAAAGCACAGTTATACGATTTTTTAAATCGTCTTGTTCGTTCTTTTATCCCCTCTCTCTCAAGTTAAAAACTGACTTCTTGGGTAACAAACAAGCTTTCATTTAATTGTTCACAACTGAATGGTTACAAAAGCACCATTTTTTTACAGATTTTTATATGGCAAGGTTGATGTATTTCACTTTTTCTTTTATTGCTTGGTATAATAAAACAAAATAATGAAATATTTAGGGCACGCTCTCCTGTGAGAATATTTGAAATAATCGCCTCCCTCGAATAATCGCCTTCCCTCGAATAATCACCCCCTTTTGGTGGGAAAACAGACATAATCGCCCCCCGCTATTATCAGAGAAATACTATATCCCTTGTAGAAGGTTCACTGGAATATTAGAATTTTTAAAGTTCATGTTTTTTCAATACTCCAGTTACTTATTTCCTAAAGTATTTCTGTGGAAAATTTTGTGAAATTCTAAAGAGTCTGAGGTTCTTGAGAAATGGGCGTATTTTTGAGAAGACTAAAAGATTCCGCATTCAAGGGTACTTTATCAGCTTATTATGCCTGAACCAAAAAACACAGATAGCGAGGACATTGAGCAAATCAAATGATCGCTGTATTGACGCCTTGTTTGTTTTTTGCAATCCTTGTGCACGCACTGAATTGCATTTATTTAGCAAAATGAAATATTGCACATTTTTGTCCCTGAACTTTGGGAAAACTATCTTTTTGGTAAAAAAAAATAGCTTTTTCAGCAAAACTCTGGACCATTTAGCTTTGTGTCAGCCAAAACACTGATTTAACGATTAAAAATGGCATTTTCTTGTGAAGTTTGGCAGTCAAAGGGTTAAAAAAACAAGCCTACCTGAAGTCAAATAAATCTTCTAAAACTATATTAAAGATGAAAATGTTCTTCCAGTGATAATAGTATATAGAAATTAAGGCTGCACATGTTATATATTCTCTCCCCCCCCTCTGTAGGATCCTCATGCTTGAAATTATTTATAAGGATCTTAAGGGATCTTTAGTTGGATTTTAAAGGATTTTTTCTAGGATCCCCTAGGTTCTTGTAGTATCATAATTAGCCTACGTGTAGCCATACCCTCCCCCCAAGGAGGGTATGGCTACACGTAGGCTACATGTATATCATAGTGAGAGCCTACAGGTATGCCTATTTAGGATACTATGGGGCCCTTTAAGATCCTGTAGGATCTCAAAGCATCTTATGATTTCCACCATGGATAATTACAAGACATAGTTTTCTTGTTATAATCAATAGGAAAGGTTACATTTTAAGGTTCATTACAATTTGGTGCTTTTATTTTCTTTGTATGGTAGCTATTTATAAAAAAAATACTCTGTTGTCGTAATTATTTTGCAGGCTGACAAAAAAGGGATGTAATTTCCATTTCCATATTAACCACACAAAAGAAAAGAAAAAAGTAACAATACACTGGAAATTTATGATAACTAAAAGACGAAAGACTACAATTTTAAAGGTGGTAATGGTAAGGAAGCCTATATAGAAGCCGGGAGCTTATGAACTATAGGCTTCCTGACAATATAGGGTACATAAAACAAATTATGGGGACATCATGAAATATTAAAATGTATTATTTTAAAAATAAAAAAAAGGAAAGAAAAGGAAAGAAGAAATATGTAGCTCAACAAAGAGTATATTTGACTAAGAAAGAAGGAACTTTTTAAGTCTTTTGCCAAACAAACGGATGCTTTCACTGTTTTGAATTTCAGGGCTTAAGGGGTTGAAAAACATAGGTCCTTAAAACCGAATTGAGAAATTTTGAATATTAGTTCAACAGGGAGATACGTAAGTAAGGTTGCAATTTATAATACTGAATGCGAATGTAACTAGCTTGCAAGAGTGAACATATCACAAAAATAAGTAGGAAGTAAACCTTTTTTAAATGGATACATAAATTTATCTATCTGGTAGAAATAAATGTCAGAGAATTTCAGAGTCCTGTGTTCTTTAAAAGGAACATCAGTGTGAGAATTGAAAGAAACTTTGGAAATTAATCTTATTATCTTCTTTTGCAAAAAAAAAACACAACTTAAATTACTCTTATATGTCGATCCCCACAATCCTTGGCAACTGCAGATTCCCATTTTGGACAGCAAGATAATTAAGGCATGTTCATGTATGCATGCATAATTGCATTAAAATTCTTGTGGTTTTAATTCTTAAGGTGCCAAAACGACAGACACTTACAAGATGTGCTTGTTTGAATGTAAAATCTTGTTTTGTAAGAGAGCAAAAACTGTTGGCATCTGAATGCTTTCAATGCAATAAATTAAAACCCCAAAAGGGTGTGGCTGATTGCCATAGCAACCATTTTGAGTAAAACCTTCAAAATGTATTTTCTCTTCACGAGTGCTGAGTCGCACACAATTCATCTTTCTTCGCCACATTCAAACAAAATAATTGGTCCCTTTCAGTCTTTTGGGCAACCAATTAAGATGATGTTTAGACTAGATGGTAGAAACTCAATTTTTGTTGTAGTGGAACCCTCACCTGTGTGTGTTATTATTTTCTTATGATTTTGACCATAAATCAATAAATTTTAACTTCAAGTTTAAATTCCTTGTTACCTGAAAATGTTAGATCCCGCAACAACCAGTGGCTTAATAAATCATGTGGAAAAAACTGCAGGTCATATAGTTTGAGACATTTACTTGTTCAACATTATAATGCTTACCGTTTTATAGGGTAAAATGAAGAATTCGGTTTCAAAGAACACCAACTTGCAGTTTGATCAGTACAATGAGAGTGAGGAGGGGACTGATCAGAGTCAGTACAATGAGAGTGAGGAGGGGACTGATCAGAGAGAGCAAACTGAGGTTCACCAAAGTGATGATGGAACTACATGTAAAATGAGCAATCAGGTAACAATTTTGGTTAAATTCTAGAGTGAAAATCTTGTTGCTTGTCATAAACAATTATATCTGTTCACCCATGGTTACATTTTATTGAGAAAAGTTCTCTCTTGTTTGTTTGAACTAGCATTGCTACTCCTTATGCTTTAGGTTTTACACATACAAACACAGCCTATTCTTATTACATGTATGTGGCTACCCCCTGCTAAGTAGGTTAAGTTATGGAGGTCCACAAACAATAATGAGTGTAATGCAAAGAAACAACTGTCGAGTGGCCACCTCGATCCATGAACTGCGGTTCTTTTATTTGGATATAACATTTCCATACTGTTTCCTTAATTCTGTTTTGATTAAAGTGCCACTGTGACAGAATTTCACATTTCTTTTTCCCACTTTTTTTTAAACAGAATAACTTACCATCATGTACGATGTCCTTTCGTCCAGAAAGAAAAAATTAAAAAGACTTCGATTCCTTCAATAAAATTTTGCCGCTCGAAAGTGAAATTTTTCATCCGCCATTACTCGAAATTGGTTCCAGTTGAGCCTGCTATTTTCGCAGTGGCAGCTACACTTTTGATGTCATACAACTAATGCGCGATTGATTTATCTTCGATCACCTACTGATGTCAGCATATGATGTCAGTTGGGTTTTTATCTTAGTATAGTATTAGCGAAATGTCTGTCGATTCAGAAGTTCATTTTTGGTAAAGTTTGTCTGAAAGCAGTTAGTGAAGGTTGCTCTGAGTCTTCAGAGGCTAGGTTCTGCTCGATCGGCAAGTGAAGATTTCCAATCAGACGGTGACAGTGCCAGGCCAATTGCCACCGAAGAAGAAGCTACCCAGTACGCTTAACAAATAGCTGCAGAGGAAGGAGAAGAGCCTGATGACATGCTTCTCAGTCAATTTTCTGACGAGACAGACTGGTATTTTATTTGGTTTCTTCGTTTCGATTCTTTGTGCTGTTATCAAGGGCGTATGGAAAACCCGGAAATCCGGAACCGGATCCGGAACCGGAACCGGATCCGGAAACGGAACCGGAACCGGATCCGGAAAAATAAATGAATGCTTTAAGTTGGGAACTGTGATTGACATCAATACTCCTCCTCCCTTCTCTTTATTCCTGGCAAAATGGATGATAATACGCGGAGCCCTGTCAAGAAAGGTTACGAGTACAAAGAACATTGTAGTTATCATTCTTTTCAGTTAAACTGAGCTGCCATAACACTACTGGAAAAATGACCAGAAAAAATTCAGGCTTTAAACAGTATTCGAACCCACGGCCCTTGCGCCACCTGTGCAATGCTCTACCAACTGAGCTATCAAAGCCGCATGAGAGCGGTCGTGTCTGGGTTCGGCCCTTTACGTTTGTAGGTCGCGACAAGCCACCGGGGACTGATTGACCAGGGAGTTTTTTATGGGTGTCACTACACAGAGTAACGAAATAACGAGTAACGAAGTAACCACAAACCTAGTAACAGAAAAAATTTCGAAGGGTTTAAAAGTCTCAAATCTTTTAAAAATATGTTGGATCGATTATAATCGGTTTTTTCTTTTTTCTTTTTTTTTATACAACGTTTCGATGCAGGGGACCACGCAACTAATAATTAAACTGCTTGGCTTGTTACTGCCGGATCTCTTGATCAAGAAATGGTCGTACCAGACGTCACTCTTAGTGTTATAAAACCAAATTGATTGCAAGCCTGGTATTACCAGCCTTGCAATCAATTTCGTCTTTTTAGTATTGATATATAAAAATGAACTACAAAACCAATTCACAAACCAAGCTTGACGACCCATAAGCTCAGAACTTAAATAAAACATTGTGTCTAGATAACCGGCAGTTGGGGAGCAGGCTGCTAGCAGGCTAAAATTATTATAGAATTTCCACGGAAAAACTCATCAAATCTTTCTTAAAACTGTAGATATTTATTTAGAAATATCAAGCAATTTCAATTATAATTTTGGCTTTGCGGTAGAGGAAATTTTCAAGTTTGGGCATACTAGAAAATCTCGATGTTTCGACATTTTGAAAAAATCGTACTCTGACTCCGTTGTCAACCGTCTACAAAAATTGAAGTTGGACCCTGTAAGAGTATTCGATATTTGTACAGAAATGCCAAGCGATTCTAAATTATGTTTTGCTTTTGTTGTCCACGAATTCTCTTAGCTTCGGCATATTATATTAAAAAACCTCGACGCATGGGCACGATTGTTCAAAAAACTCAGGGGCGGATCAAGGGAGGGTGCAGGGGATGCGCAACCCCACCCTGAGATAAAGCCTTCTTCTTCGCAATTGCTTTTAAAATTTGTTTACCTCTACGGTCAGTGATGTCATTCCTTAGAGGTGCACCCCCGCCTAACAAAAATCCTGGATCCGCCCCGTCCAAATTTCACGAATAATCAATACACTCAGCATCCACTAAATAGATCATTGAAACCTCCCGAGAGTGTTTCAGCATTTCCATCTATGGTCGGAAACACTAAGCGAGTTTTTACAATGTTAACGTTTTGATTTTGCACAACTTGTACGAACTTTGTGTGACTCAGGGGCACGATTTTCAAAACCTATATACCCGGCCCGGCAGCCAGAAATTTTTAACACCTGCTCACATTTCAACCAATTTCCGCGGTGGTTTGTCTTGATCTACAAACAAAAGCAAACATGTTTTATATAATAAGAGCATCATCCTAAACTCAGTTTAACTGAAAAAATGATAACTACTTTTTTTTTGTACTCGTACCTTTTCTTAAATCATCATCCATCTTGCGAGGAATGTAGAGAAGGGAGGAGGAGTATTGATGTCAATCACACTTCCCAACTTAAAGCATTCATTTATTTGTCCGGTTCCGGTTCCGGTTCCGGTTCCGGTTCCGGATCCGGTTCCGGATCCGGTTCCGGATTTCCGGGTTTTCCATACGCCCGTTATCAATGCGTCTATTTTTGTAAAAAGAGCTAATTTCCAAGTAGTTTGTTTCGAAGGAAGTTACCTACGTTGGATTCGATCTGTGTCACCGGTTTTGGAAATGTCTGTTTCGTAGATATTGTACGATCTTTATTATAATTGGTGCAAGTATATAAATTGTTCGTTGGAGTTCGTTGTCCAGCATGAAGAATGTAGATGTTGCATGGTACAGTGGAACCCCGCCGTAATGAACCCTGCTATAACGAAGACCCCGTTATAACGAACATTTTTTCCAGTACCATGTCACTTCGTTATAGTGAGGTTCCAGTGTAGTTGATAGATGTTGTGAAAGAATGGCAGAAGTTGAAAAGATGACTAGTATGTTACTTTTGCATCCAGGTTTTGATAGTGTCTGTCTGAATAGTCTGGTTTTGGGTACTGCAGCAATAGGGCTTAAAGCGAAACAGGAGAAAGCGTTTACCACATTTTTTGCTGAAGGCAACACCACAGACACTTGAGACAGTGGGAAACCTCAAAAATTGGAATTTGAGAAGGGCAACAGCTGAATCTGAAGTCACCCCTTCCTAGCTGCCAGTGCTGCTAAAAAGTTCACACTGATGATCAGAATTTTACAACTGGTCATAGGAGTGGGGAATATCTATATTCAGGAGTATGTCACTGTTATATATATATCTCTTTCCCAAATTAATGTTAAGTTTGATTTTTGGCCAAAGCAATTATACTGACAGAAAATTCAGACCCCTTTTGCCAAAAGCAGAGTTATCATCTTGACTGCAATTACCATAAAGAGGAAAACTGTTGGCGACTGCAAATCGCTAGCTTGTGATGGAAAGGTTAGAAAAAGTCGGAAGCTGTAGCCAAAGTCAAAAAAGTTAATTTTAGACCCTAAACTGCAAAAAAAATTTGGTGCAGAATATGTAGGGGGTGCTCACTTATAGCTGTAGTAATATTCCTTAATTACAGATCAGCATACAGTGAGATTGGCTTTTATAGACTAGTAATGTACAAATCCTATCAGAACTTCCGACTGGCTAAAGCTCCAGAAATTAAATGTATTCCTTGGGGAGTGTACTAGTACTGCACGCTACACAGGGTCTCCCACTTTATGGCACAGTACACCACAGCAACTCAGTAACATTAACATTGACTGTGTGATTGATCGTATTCCGAAATATCCAACTTAATTTGATAAAAATGAGAGAATGTCACAGTATTCTCTGTTTTCTGTTTAGTCCACCTGTTTACAGATACATCTAATTGCAATATCAACAAGGCCTGGATGAATTTAAAGAGGAAAAAAAGGGAAATAGGAATTAAGTAACACTATTCAGGGTTTGCATGGGTAATGGTACCATGGGAAGTCCTGGAATTATAGATCTTCTTTATCCAGGCCTGGAAAGTCACGCAATTTAAGTGTGGGTCATGGAAAGCCATGGAAAATAAAATAATTTAGGCAGTTTTGCATCTGCAAACAAAGGAAACTGGGGAAAGTTGCACACAATCAAGAAACTTTTCCAAGAAAAATGGCCAAGTTAAGGTTAGGGACTGGTCAAAAAGTACAGGGGGGGGGGGGGGGGGGTGGGCTGGAGCATTTCGAAATGTCGTGGTTAGAAAACACATGACCCACCCCTTCAAGTTGGCACAAAACTAAGTGACCCTCCCCTAAATGAAGGTTGAAAATCACATGACCCACCCCCTATAAGACATGGCATTTTTGGTTTCATAATCCGACAAAATCACATTTTGTTAACAAAATTGTGGTATTATTTACGTTTTAGATTTATTTCTTAACAATAATACAAAATCATGCAAAGCTAATATTGTTTTCCATTACCTTTGCAACTTGAAGTCATGACTGTAAACTCTAAGAAAACTTGACCTTTTACTTTTCACACTAGGCCTCAAGGCACGTAAAGCAGCGATCCATCTAGAAAACGGCTGTAGTGAGTCCTGGGAGTAATATAGCCAAACAACTCCAAGATCTTTGTCCATGTGTCCCGTACCCTTGGGGACAAATAGCATGTAGACACAATATCATAGCAATTCTTTGGTCTTAGGCCTTCGTAGCTTGATTGAAAATATATTACCACTGTTTGTGTTATATTTTTAATCATGTAGACGCAAGTTGGCCATTTTGTGTTCTTGAATACCAGGATGTCAACTGAGTACAGTACTTTGAATATTTCTGCCCTGGGACTCCTTGCTCAATCCATTAGCTCTTGTACAGATTTAACATTACATAAATTGTCATCTCTACTGTACACCAGCCAAGTGTACTTTTTCAACTGTGGCTTGAAAAGTTTTTGTCCTTTGGGACTGAAAGGAGTTGACAAACAATGACTTGAAGGAAGTGACACACTCGAACATTAACCCACGGTCTGCCAAGTGCCTTACTCATAGCCAACAGCTCCCACATGTGTTGTGTGGAGCAGGTGTCTTGGCAGTAAAGGGCAGACTACATAGGGCACTAAGTCCTATTTCTGCCCGTCAGCTATGCCATGAAGATGAGGCCTAATAAGCTGGAAACAGCTGTCCATGACTGCCACTGCCCAGGTGATATGGCTGTGCGCATGCCAGACCGTGGGTTGGTCTTTGAGTGTGTTACTTGCTTTTACTGTTTGAAAGGAGTTACCTTTTGTTGTCGATTGTGTTGAATGTGTGCCAATTCCCATTTAAAAAAACCAGGATGACCCACCCCTATGGGTAGCTGAAAATTGAACGACCCACTCCTTACCAAGGGTTCAAAAACTGATGACCCACCCCCTCTCTTCTCCGGCCCACCCTGTAATACTTTTTGACCAGTTCATTGTTGTTGCATGATAAAATGGCTTAACGTTGCCCCCCCCCCCCCCCCTAAAAACCCCAACAATACACACTACCTGTAAAATTACGCATGTGTCCAGCATAATAAGGGTGGACCATTTGATTTTTGATGGGCGGGCTGCAGGATTTTTAGGCTGCTAGATATATTTTTATAATTGTTCCAGCCCTGCAGGATTTTTTTTTTTTAATCTCCATGTCCTTGCATGACATTTATTTAACGGAAATTTAAAACAAATTTTGAAGTTAACTGGACCGTCGCCAGCCACTCAAAATGTAAAATAAGCATTTAAAGCAATGATGGTTGTGAATGTTCAATATACATACTGCAAATTACAATAAGCAGTCTTTAGAAAATAGCATTCTCAAACAGACCTATCGAATGGACTGTCGCATTTTTATCGTTCCTGTTGCATAAAATATTTATAGGGAAAATTTTAACTTGTTATTTATTGGTCAAATGATTGTTGTTACAAATCACAATTTGCAGTATTTAAATATTTATAGAGAGAATTTCTTGTCCCCAAAAGCTGCGATTTTTGGTCAGCACCGAGTATCGCGACCTGGCCGCTCTGCAAAGCCACTACTGGAAGTCCACGATTAATGCACTAGCTGTTCAAATCTGACAAATTTGATTGCCTGAAAACTGCAGAATGAGTCAAGTCAAGTAAGTGCTCTGCACATGCTCAAAAATTGGGACCAGCCAGGGGTATCAATTCCAGGTGCTGACCAAAAGTATTGCACCCTCTGGAGATGAGAATGTTGCAAATAGCTATTAAAGCTTCGCACCTTTAATATAAATTTGGCTAGATATGCAGATGTACAGGATGTTGAAGACAACCTTGTTTATTTATAAAGAAAACTTTAAACTATGTTATTACTTTTAAGGCTTAATTCTTATTGATGGATAAATATAGACAGTTTCTGCCAGCTTGTGGTTTATTAAAGACATTGTTAAATAAACATTTTTGTTACTACAGTTGTCCGGTAGGTGAGAAAATCAGATTGGTAGTTGACCCCTTTGAATCATCTCCTATATAGGTGCATGATCTATTAAATTACAATATGTCAATGCCTAAATAAATAAAGCAATCACGTTTTAATTGATGAGCTACAGACTGTTTACTTTTATTTTCTTGGCTTGAAAATAGGCAATGAACACAAAAGTATGTTTTATAGAACTCTGCAAAAACACGAATTACCCAGAGGAAAAAAAAATGCTCTTCGATATATTTGATTGTGTTTTGTCTCGTGCACATATCCAGAGCATCAGTTTCACATTCTTTGTATATTTTGAACCCTGCACCAATTCAATGTGGGCTGCCTTTACTCTTGTTTGTTCCATTTCCTTTTCTATAAAGTAAATCTTATTTTTTCTTTTTCTATAAAGAAAATCTTATTTTGTTACAAAAATACCTGCACGTGACAACTGTTAGGGTGGGAATATGAATGCATGAATATCTTTCAATCATAATATCCTTCTAGATCGGAGGGTTCACTTTAATAGGAAATCTAATTAGTAAATCACGCGTCGCGCTTGCAAAATACCAAATCACGCATCAAAAAATGTGATGCCCAGTCCCGTATCATGTGACTCACAGCTTCTTTTGGGGTCGTCACGCATCACGCAAAATCCTTTGCCACGCCCTGGTTAAGGCTGCCCGACATTTTTTTCTTCTTGAGAATTCTGCAAGATATATTTTTTTAACCAGAAGCATATGCTCGATAATATTTTGGGGATTTGCACAACCCCCTCCCCCCCCCCTCCTCCATCAAAAATCAAATAGTCCACCCCTTATCAAGGTACACAAGGCGGGGACCGAATGGTCAGCTTCTGTGGATGAAACTTCCGGTGATTGTGAGAAATGTTGCAGTTCATTTATGATCTATATGAAAAGTAGATATGGAAACCTGTGTTTGAGAAAAAAGAAACATTAAATTATTTACGTTTGATTTGAAAAGTTTGGAAACCACTGAAAGGCTCTTCGGAAAACCAGCTTTTTCCGAGCGCACCACATGATTGCAATAAACAGAAGGCAAAAGAAAACTAAAATACAATAGCGCAGCGATATGAACAATACTAAACTTGATGTGTGAGTTACTTGAAAATATATGTACAAATCGCAGAGATGCCTGAGAATAAACATATAGGATACTTCTACGAAAAAGAAAACTTCACGGCTGACACAATACTGAGGCTAAGATAAAATTAAACCAGGCTTACCTTGCGGTGTTGTCCGTTTGGAATATTGTTTCCCTGGCTCGATCTTGCAAATTGCAGGAACTGAGCGAGGAATAAGCCTTCCGTATGAAACGCTCTAGAATAACATTCCTCCGCGAAATGGACTGAACACACCCGCCACAAACTTTCCGGTCGACTTGAAGTTCGCGCGGTGAGTGTGCACGAATCTCAACCACTTATCTCGCTCACTTTTTATTGTAGGACTAAAATGAGGAGAAATATTTGCATTCATATCAGATCTATATCTGCATCCGTGTACTAGACAACGATCGGGCGTGATTTGATTCGAATAGAGCGCTAGATTCACGTTGCGAAACCAGTTAACTGCGAGCTACATAGAGATGTTATAACAAAATTCGCCATGTGCGCCTAGTTGGTTAGGTGTATGACGTCACAAAGCAGCAAGGCCTTATGGGGTTGCAGGAACATGATTTAATGATGGCGGACGAAAAGTTTTCGGGGAAAGCGGTAGAAAAAAACATCTTTCCGGCGCTTGTTGGACTAAACGGCTTGGACAGGTGAGTAAGTACCCCTTAAAGATTCAGAAAATGCAACAACAATGAATTCGAAAATTTTCGTCGCAGTGGCACTTTAAGCATGAGAGGAGGGGGTGAGGGCAATTTTTTTTATTGTATAGGCAGGATGCCTACTCCGTGCTGCTAAATTCTGTAAATTATTGGTTATGAGTTGGGAGTTATGATTTCCATACGCTGTATTTCTTAGCCCCCCTGGACGCAAATCGTTTTCTGCCCTGCAAAAGTAATTCATGGGTATAAATATGAGTACTGAAAGTGAGAAATGATCATCGCGGAAAATTTTCCAGTTTAAGCAATTGGAAACAAGAAGCCTGAAAAAGTCAGGACTTCAACGGGATTCGAACCCGTGAAATCCACGAATACCGGCGAGATGGTCTACCGACTGAGCTTTGAAGCCACCCATTGGGAGCGAGGTCTATTTAGTGCGTTCATCTCTTCCCGTGAGACTGAGTGAAATGACATGAAGTTTATATGAAATAATCCATATTTAACTGAGGTTGTAGATAAAGGTGAAGAATGATCATCGCGGTAAATTTTCCAATTTCCGGGAAGATATGAACTCAATAAATTAACCTTGCTCTCAATGTGTGGCTTCATACCTCAGCTGGTAGAGCATCGCACCAGTATTCGTGGAGGTCACGGGTTCGAATCCCTGATTTTTTCAAGTTTCTTCTTTCAAACTGCTTAAATTGGAAAATTTACTGCGTTGATCATTCTTCACTAAGTACGTATGTATGTATATGTATCTATGTATGTATGTTGTTTGGTTAAACTAAAGATTGACTTTGCGAGCCACGTGATGTATTTTGTTTCCATTCGATCCAAAGACAGTTTCATGGAGACTTGTGTTTGAGAGCGATGGGTATTGTAGGGCCTTTGTTATAATTTAAAGAAAGCCAAATATTACTTACCTATTAATAAAGTATATTCTAGTAACATAGGCATGGGAACGAATACCTCTTGGTGATATGTTTATGTTTGCAGGAAGGAAATCTTACTGGACTCCTTGCGGTAAAGCAGTTTAGAGAATCATATCAGAACCTTGCACCGTTGAATGACACCATCAAGGGGTGGATAACATGGTTCTCGACAAAACTTGATGACTACTTTAGGCCAGGCTCACGGAAAGGAGCAAATGAGAATCAGGACTTTCAGATACAAAGTTCAACATGCGAGGAGAAGAATAACTCTTCGGTGAAAGATGTAGCCGCTGAAACGTGTAATTGTTCAAGACACACATTCGACTCGCACACTCTTGAAGCAACCTGTGCTAAGAAGCTTGAAAAAAGGATTGCCGACCTTGAGAACAAGATTGCCCAGCTTGATTCACAATCAAGTGAAAATGATCTCTTCAAGCAGACTCTGCAGACCAAGATTGCCCAACATGATTCACAGTTTGAAGAAAATGACAACTTCAAGCAGAATGTGCAGACCACGATTGCCGAATATAATTCAAAGTTCGAAGAAAACGATCATTTCAAGCAGACTTTGCAGACTAAGATTGCCCAGCATGATTCACAATTTGTGGAAAACGATCTCTTTAAACAAAAAGTGGAGACCAAAATGGCCCAGCACGATTCTCAGCTTGAAAATAACGACGTCTTTAAGCAGAATGTGCAGACAAAAAATGCTCAGCATGATTCACAGTTTGAAGAAAACGACCTCTGCAAGCAGAATTTGCAGACCAAGATTTCCCAGCACGATTCAAAGTTCGAAGAAAACGACAACTTCAAGCAGAAACTGCAGACCAAGATTGCCCAGCATTCACAGTTTGAGGAAGATGACTTCTTTAAACAAAAAGTGGAGACAAAATGGCCCAGCACGATTCTCAGTTTGAAAAAAAAGAGCGGTTCAAGCAGAATGTGCAGACAAAAATTGCTCAGCATGATCCATGGTTTGAAGAGAACGATCGCTTCAAGCAGAATGTACAGACCAAAATTGCTCAGCTTGATTCACAGTTAAAAGAAAATGACCTCTTCAAGCAGACTTGCAGACCAGAATTGCCCAGCTTGATTCACAGTCTGAAGAAAATGACCTCTTCAAGCAGACTTTGCAGACCAAGATTGCCCAGCTTGATTCACAGTTTGAAGAAAATGACCTCTTCAAGCGAACTTTGCAGACCAGAATTGCCCAGTGTGATTCACAGTTTGAAGAAAATGACCTCTTCAAGCAGACTTTGCAGACCAAGATTGCCCAGCTTGATTCACAGTTTGAAGAAAATGACCTCTTTAAGCAGACTTTGCAGACCAAAATTGCCCAGTGTGATTCACAGTTTGAAGAAAACGACCTCTTCAAGCAGACTTTGCAGACCAGAATTGCTCAGTGTGATTCACAGTTTGAAGAAAATGACCTCTTCAAGCAGACTTTGCAGACCAAGATTGCCCAGCATGATTCAAAGTTCGAAGAAAACGACAACTTCAAGCAGAATCTGCAGACCAAGATTGCCCAGCATGATTCACAGTTTGAGGAAGACGATTTCTTTAAACAAAAAGTGGAGACCAAAATGGCCCAGCACGATTCTCAGCTTGAAAAAATCGACTGCTTCAAGCAAAATGTGCAGACAAAAATTGGTCAGCATGATTCACAGTTTGAAGAAAACGACAACTTTAAGAAGAAGTTGCAAACCAAAATTGCCCAACATGATTCACAGTTTGAAGTAAACGACAACTTCAAGCAGAATTTGGAGACCAAAATTGCTCAGCATGATTCACAGTTTAAAGTAAACGACAACTTCAAGCAGAATTTGCAGACCAAGATTGCTCAGCATGATTCACAGTTTGAAGAAAACGACCTCTGCAAGCAGAATTTGCAGACCAAGATTGACCACCATGATTCTCAGTTTGAGGAACACGATCTCTTTAAACAAAAAGTGGAGACCAAAATGGCCCAGCACGATTCACAGTTTGAAGATAATGAGCTCTGCAAGCAGAATCTGCAGACCAAGATTGCCCAGCATGGTTCAAAGTTCGAAGAAAACGACCGCTTGAAGCAGAATCTGCAGACCAAGATTGCCGGGCATGATTCAAAGTTCGAAGAAAACTATCTCTTCAAGCAGACTTTGCAGACCAAGATTGCCGAGCATGATTCAAAGTTCGAAGAAAACGATCTCTTCAAGCAGACTTTGCAGACCAAGATTGCCGAGCATGATTCAAAGTTCGAAGAAAACGATCTCTTCAAGCAGACTTTGCAGACCAAGATTGCCCAGCATGTTTCACAGTTTGAGCAAAGCGATCTCTTAAAGAAAATGTGGAGACCAAAATGGCCCGATTCACAGTTAAAAGAAAATGACCGCTTCAAGCAGATTTTGCAGACCAAGATTGCCCAACATGATTCACAGTTTGAAGAAAATGATCTCTTTAAACAAGATGTGGAGACCAAAATGGCCCGGCACGATTCTCACCTTGAAAAAAACGACCGCTTCAGGCAGAATGTGGAGACAAAAATTGCTCAGCATGATTCACAGTTTGAGGAAAACGACCATACATTACAGCAGCACGTCCTCGTGTGGCAAAATCAAGTGAGTAGAATTGTTAAGCTGGAACAATTTTCACAGTCGTGCAGCATCATGCTAAGTAATTTGACTACAAAGATAAATTCTTTGTTTTTGCCATATGGACCAAATGTACCAGGTATTCCTTGAGTACAGCGTTACTCGAACGGCATCAATGTATCCAGAGTAACGATTTACATGTGCGTTTTATGGTTACGGACTTGATATTTCTACCAGATATATATATTTGGGAATTACATTCAGAAAGTTTAGATATGGATAAAAAGAGAAACACATTTTTATAACAAAATTGTGCTACTACGCGCGCTCTCATTGGTCGATAAGTGTGTTTAAATGAGAGTATGTACACACGGTTTTGACGTTTTAGATTCGCGCGTATTTTAAAAATTAACTTGTAAACGCAATAGAGCACTTTTTCCGTGTTTACATAATCTCATCTTAACACTCAGGGGGTTGGGAGAATTCTCGAAAGTTATGCAAACCCGAGACGTAGTCGAGGGTTGCATAACTGCCTCGAATTCTCCCAACCCTCCTCGTGTTTAGATAAGGCTATGGAAACACGTAAAAAGACGGTGCTCTATTGCTTAAATGTACCATCGAAGAGTACATGCAGTGTTGTTTATATTCAGGTGATGCGTGCGCGCACATAACCGTGACGTCTAATAGGGGCTAACCAGACCAGTATTTTGAAGAGTTTTGCAGCGTCTAAATACGGAGAGCAGTTATATTTAGGTATCAGATTTAAATTTAACTCCTCCGGAATGTAATCAGTAATCACCTATTTCCTTCAGTTGTGATCATCAATGGAATTCCTTGTTTAAAGCACCTTCAGACCTTACTCTAAGTTTATCCTTACTCTGAATGTAGCATATCATGTATTTGATTGATTGGCGGAAAGATGTAATATACATGTTAGACTTCAAGTCCCCACATCTCATGTTTATTTAAATGCCTTCGAAGGTTATTTGAAGGATACAGACTTCTGTTTGCCTTGTTTGTGTCTCGTATTGGCATGTTTAGAGAGTCACTGTGCGATATATATTGATGCCTTTATGTTCAGGTACAAAATCTCTGGTCCATTTCTCAAGAAGGCAGTTTGAACATAGGTGAGCCCAGGCCTTATCGAAAAATGTTACTGTGTAGGACAGAAGCTTTATCAAATGATATCATCGCGTGCTCAACAACGTTGCCAATTTTGTGCATGGATAGTTTTAAGGCGTTTTTTAAATGTACGCGTAACTATTTTCAAATATTGATAAGAATACAATTATATCTACTGCGAAGAACATATAGTGAACATCGCGCAGAATGCTATTGTCTTTCGCGACATGTACTTGCAGTGCCCAGTTTGTCAATGCGCTGAATAATAATGGCACAGATTAAACTTTCGGATTTCCGACTGCTCTTGTCAATGAATCGGCGGCTGTCGATCTAATTGAAATGCGGCCCACGCTCTTCACAAAGACTTTTCCCACAAAAAATTCTTCTTTCAATGCGATGTCATATGGAAAGTGCAGTGCGCGAAACACTCGCATCTATTTTATCGTTGTCCTCTATTACTCGACCGGTCAAAACTTTTCATTACACACAGTCTATTACTCGATCGGTTTACGTTAAGTCTTTACGTTGATCAAGGACTTCAAAGACAACATAGGTCTTTTCTATTCGTACGACGGTGGGGAAAACAAAAATTAGTGACATTTCTGCTTGAACGCGTCGGCTTTAAGCCTGAGCGAAGAACATTTAGTGAACGGTTCATCATTTAAGGACGTTCGCGCCCAAAAACTTCCCACGTACAGATTTTTTTAAAACTTTGACTGCAGGTAGAAAATGATAAGGTTAGATTAAAAACGTAAAAAAAAATCGGGGGTCACCGAACTCGTTTTGAAGATAAGGCGTAGCTCAGACCATAGCATTTCTAGGATTTCCAGTCGTTCGAGCCGATTCTGGCCGGATTCATTACTATCGGCATATATTTAAGTTGAAGAATCATATCTAAAATATGTGTGTTTAACGTAGCATATATAGGCCTATTTCATAGATCTTTGTTACATATGTCATTAAACCAGCTAGAATTAGCCTTAAAAAAATACAACTACCAAGTTACGCACACCTGTATCCATGTACCAATTCGACCCTATTTGAATAGTATATAAGAAATAATTAAAACTTCCCACGTACAGATTTTTTTTGTTTTTTAGTACAATGAAAAGAATCAGAAAAGGAAGTGATCTGCCGAAAAAAAAGTGGGGTCACCGAGCATCCAACAAAAATATTCGCAAGCAAAGTTAACGCAAAGGTCATCAGCTCTATATTTTGTTGAGTTTTCGACTCGGTGCGCGCGCTTGAAAATGACGTGGCACGCGCGTGACCAATGAATAGCGTGCGCACTAGAGATGCGCAGTAGCAATGAGCGCGAACGTCCTTAAATATGTGAGCTATAGTAAATATGTTACATAGGAAAATTGTCGGGAAGTTCAGTCCAACGGGATGTATTCATTACTAATAGTAACAATTGTAATCAGCTACTTCAAAAGGTTACTTAGATTCTCTATCTTGTATGCACCCTTAACTTGTAGCTTTTTTCACAAAGTTGTAATAAGTAGCTGCAATAATGTATTGGTATTTTAAGTTATAATTAGGCAACCAAAGTGTTTTTCACGGTTGTTTTTATATATGCTACCCCGGTTTTGTTTGTACTATTGAATCAGGCTAGGCCTGACTAAAAATGTAATTTAAAACTAGTATTAAAAGGTTCAGGACGGCTTTGAAAAAGCTCGTTGAAGATGTATTAGGTAGTGAAAACGATATTAGAAT
>JAHPZR010024290.1:0-15352 GCA_019787425.1 Platygyra sinensis | reverse complement strand
GTGCTGAGTCGCACACAATTCATCTTTCTTCGCCACATTCAAACAAAATAATTGGTCCCTTTCAGTCTTTTGGGCAACCAATTAAGATGATGTTTAGACTAGATGGTAGAAACTCAATTTTTGTTGTAGTGGAACCCTCACCTGTGTGTGTTATTATTTTCTTATGATTTTGACCATAAATCAATAAATTTTAACTTCAAGTTTAAATTCCTTGTTACCTGAAAATGTTAGATCCCGCAACAACCAGTGGCTTAATAAATCATGTGGAAAAAACTGCAGGTCATATAGTTTGAGACATTTACTTGTTCAACATTATAATGCTTACCGTTTTATAGGGTAAAATGAAGAATTCGGTTTCAAAGAACACCAACTTGCAGTTTGATCAGTACAATGAGAGTGAGGAGGGGACTGATCAGAGTCAGTACAATGAGAGTGAGGAGGGACTGATCAGAGAGAGCAAACTGAGGTTCACCAAAGTGATGATGGAACTACATGTAAAATGAGCAATCAGGTAACAATTTTGGTTAAATTCTAGAGTGAAAATCTTGTTGCTTGTCATAAACAATTATATCTGTTCACCCATGGTTACATTTTATTGAGAAAAGTTCTCTCTTGTTTGTTTGAACTAGCATTGCTACTCCTTATGCTTTAGGTTTTACACATACAAACACAGCCTATTCTTATTACATGTATGTGGCTACCCCCTGCTAAGTAGGTTAAGTTATGGAGGTCCACAAACAATAATGAGTGTAATGCAAAGAAACAACTGTCGAGTGGCCACCTCGATCCATGAACTGCGGTTCTTTTATTTGGATATAACATTTCCATACTGTTTCCTTAATTCTGTTTTGATTAAAGTGCCACTGTGACAGAATTTCACATTTCTTTTTCCCACTTTTTTTTAAACAGAATAACTTACCATCATGTACGATGTCCTTTCGTCCAGAAAGAAAAAATTAAAAAGACTTCGATTCCTTCAATAAAATTTTGCCGCTCGAAAGTGAAATTTTTCATCCGCCATTACTCGAAATTGGTTCCAGTTGAGCCTGCTATTTTCGCAGTGGCAGCTACACTTTTGATGTCATACAACTAATGCGCGATTGATTTATCTTCGATCACCTACTGATGTCAGCATATGATGTCAGTTGGGTTTTTATCTTAGTATAGTATTAGCGAAATGTCTGTCGATTCAGAAGTTCATTTTTGGTAAAGTTTGTCTGAAAGCAGTTAGTGAAGGTTGCTCTGAGTCTTCAGAGGCTAGGTTCTGCTCGATCGGCAAGTGAAGATTTCCAATCAGACGGTGACAGTGCCAGGCCAATTGCCACCGAAGAAGAAGCTACCCAGTACGCTTAACAAATAGCTGCAGAGGAAGGAGAAGAGCCTGATGACATGCTTCTCAGTCAATTTTCTGACGAGACAGACTGGTATTTTATTTGGTTTCTTCGTTTCGATTCTTTGTGCTGTTATCAAGGCGTATGGAAAACCCGGAAATCCGGAACCGGATCCGGAACCGGAACCGGATCCGGAAACGGAACCGGAACCGGATCCGGAAAAATAAATGAATGCTTTAAGTTGGGAACTGTGATTGACATCAATACTCCTCCTCCCTTCTCTTTATTCCTGGCAAAATGGATGATAATACGCGGAGCCCTGTCAAGAAAGGTTACGAGTACAAAGAACATTGTAGTTATCATTCTTTTCAGTTAAACTGAGCTGCCATAACACTACTGGAAAAATGACCAGAAAAAATTCAGGCTTTAAACAGTATTCGAACCCACGGCCCTTGCGCCACCTGTGCAATGCTCTACCAACTGAGCTATCAAAGCCGCATGAGAGCGGTCGTGTCTGGGTTCGGCCCTTTACGTTTGTAGGTCGCGACAAGCCACCGGGGACTGATTGACCAGGGAGTTTTTTATGGGTGTCACTACACAGAGTAACGAAATAACGAGTAACGAAGTAACCACAAACCTAGTAACAGAAAAAATTTCGAAGGGTTTAAAAGTCTCAAATCTTTTAAAAATATGTTGGATCGATTATAATCGGTTTTTTCTTTTTTCTTTTTTTTTATACAACGTTTCGATGCAGGGGACCACGCAACTAATAATTAAACTGCTTGGCTTGTTACTGCCGGATCTCTTGATCAAGAAATGGTCGTACCAGACGTCACTCTTAGTGTTATAAAACCAAATTGATTGCAAGCCTGGTATTACCAGCCTTGCAATCAATTTCGTCTTTTTAGTATTGATATATAAAAATGAACTACAAAACCAATTCACAAACCAAGCTTGACGACCCATAAGCTCAGAACTTAAATAAAACATTGTGTCTAGATAACCGGCAGTTGGGGAGCAGGCTGCTAGCAGGCTAAAATTATTATAGAATTTCCACGGAAAAACTCATCAAATCTTTCTTAAAACTGTAGATATTTATTTAGAAATATCAAGCAATTTCAATTATAATTTTGGCTTTGCGGTAGAGGAAATTTTCAAGTTTGGGCATACTAGAAAATCTCGATGTTTCGACATTTTGAAAAAATCGTACTCTGACTCCGTTGTCAACCGTCTACAAAAATTGAAGTTGGACCCTGTAAGAGTATTCGATATTTGTACAGAAATGCCAAGCGATTCTAAATTATGTTTTGCTTTTGTTGTCCACGAATTCTCTTAGCTTCGGCATATTATATTAAAAAACCTCGACGCATGGGCACGATTGTTCAAAAAACTCAGGGGCGGATCAAGGGAGGGTGCAGGGGATGCGCAACCCCACCCTGAGATAAAGCCTTCTTCTTCGCAATTGCTTTTAAAATTTGTTTACCTCTACGGTCAGTGATGTCATTCCTTAGAGGTGCACCCCCGCCTAACAAAAATCCTGGATCCGCCCCGTCCAAATTTCACGAATAATCAATACACTCAGCATCCACTAAATAGATCATTGAAACCTCCCGAGAGTGTTTCAGCATTTCCATCTATGGTCGGAAACACTAAGCGAGTTTTTACAATGTTAACGTTTTGATTTTGCACAACTTGTACGAACTTTGTGTGACTCAGGGGCACGATTTTTCAAAACCTATATACCCGGCCCGGCAGCCAGAAATTTTTAACACCTGCTCACATTTCAACCAATTTCCGCGGTGGTTTGTCTTGATCTACAAACAAAAGCAAACATGTTTTATATAATAAGAGCATCATCCTAAACTCAGTTTAACTGAAAAAATGATAACTACTTTTTTTTTGTACTCGTACCTTTTCTTAAATCATCATCCATCTTGCGAGGAATGTAGAGAAGGGAGGAGGAGTATTGATGTCAATCACACTTCCCAACTTAAAGCATTCATTTATTTGTCCGGTTCCGGTTCCGGTTCCGGTTCCGGTTCCGGATCCGGTTCCGGATCCGGTTCCGGATTTCCGGGTTTTCCATACGCCCGTTATCAATGCGTCTATTTTTGTAAAAAGAGCTAATTTCCAAGTAGTTTGTTTCGAAGGAAGTTACCTACGTTGGATTCGATCTGTGTCACCGGTTTTGGAAATGTCTGTTTCGTAGATATTGTACGATCTTTATTATAATTGGTGCAAGTATATAAATTGTTCGTTGGAGTTCGTTGTCCAGCATGAAGAATGTAGATGTTGCATGGTACAGTGGAACCCCGCCGTAATGAACCCTGCTATAACGAAGACCCCGTTATAACGAACATTTTTTCCAGTACCATGTCACTTCGTTATAGTGAGGTTCCAGTGTAGTTGATAGATGTTGTGAAAGAATGGCAGAAGTTGAAAAAGATGACTAGTATGTTACTTTTGCATCCAGGTTTTGATAGTGTCTGTCTGAATAGTCTGGTTTTGGGTACTGCAGCAATAGGGCTTAAAGCGAAACAGGAGAAAGCGTTTACCACATTTTTTGCTGAAGGCAACACCACAGACACTTGAGACAGTGGGAAACCTCAAAAATTGGAATTTGAGAAGGGCAACAGCTGAATCTGAAGTCACCCCTTCCTAGCTGCCAGTGCTGCTAAAAAGTTCACACTGATGATCAGAATTTTACAACTGGTCATAGGAGTGGGGAATATCTATATTCAGGAGTATGTCACTGTTATATATATATCTCTTTCCCAAATTAATGTTAAGTTTGATTTTTGGCCAAAGCAATTATACTGACAGAAAATTCAGACCCCTTTTGCCAAAAGCAGAGTTATCATCTTGACTGCAATTACCATAAAGAGGAAAACTGTTGGCGACTGCAAATCGCTAGCTTGTGATGGAAAGGTTAGAAAAAGTCGGAAGCTGTAGCCAAAGTCAAAAAAGTTAATTTTAGACCCTAAACTGCAAAAAAAATTTGGTGCAGAATATGTAGGGGGTGCTCACTTATAGCTGTAGTAATATTCCTTAATTACAGATCAGCATACAGTGAGATTGGCTTTTATAGACTAGTAATGTACAAATCCTATCAGAACTTCCGACTGGCTAAAGCTCCAGAAATTAAATGTATTCCTTGGGGAGTGTACTAGTACTGCACGCTACACAGGGTCTCCCACTTTATGGCACAGTACACCACAGCAACTCAGTAACATTAACATTGACTGTGTGATTGATCGTATTCCGAAATATCCAACTTAATTTGATAAAAATGAGAGAATGTCACAGTATTCTCTGTTTTCTGTTTAGTCCACCTGTTTACAGATACATCTAATTGCAATATCAACAAGGCCTGGATGAATTTAAAGAGGAAAAAAAGGGAAATAGGAATTAAGTAACACTATTCAGGGTTTGCATGGGTAATGGTACCATGGGAAGTCCTGGAATTATAGATCTTCTTTATCCAGGCCTGGAAAGTCACGCAATTTAAGTGTGGGTCATGGAAAGCCATGGAAAATAAAATAATTTAGGCAGTTTTGCATCTGCAAACAAAGGAAACTGGGGAAAGTTGCACACAATCAAGAAACTTTTCCAAGAAAAATGGCCAAGTTAAGGTTAGGGACTGGTCAAAAAGTACAGGGGGGGGGGGGGGGGGTGGGCTGGAGCATTTCGAAATGTCGTGGTTAGAAAACACATGACCCACCCCTTCAAGTTGGCACAAAACTAAGTGACCCTCCCCTAAATGAAGGTTGAAAATCACATGACCCACCCCCTATAAGACATGGCATTTTTGGTTTCATAATCCGACAAAATCACATTTTGTTAACAAAATTGTGGTATTATTTACGTTTTAGATTTATTTCTTAACAATAATACAAAATCATGCAAAGCTAATATTGTTTTCCATTACCTTTGCAACTTGAAGTCATGACTGTAAACTCTAAGAAAACTTGACCTTTTACTTTTCACACTAGGCCTCAAGGCACGTAAAGCAGCGATCCATCTAGAAAACGGCTGTAGTGAGTCCTGGGAGTAATATAGCCAAACAACTCCAAGATCTTTGTCCATGTGTCCCGTACCCTTGGGGACAAATAGCATGTAGACACAATATCATAGCAATTCTTTGGTCTTAGGCCTTCGTAGCTTGATTGAAAATATATTACCACTGTTTGTGTTATATTTTTAATCATGTAGACGCAAGTTGGCCATTTTGTGTTCTTGAATACCAGGATGTCAACTGAGTACAGTACTTTGAATATTTCTGCCCTGGGACTCCTTGCTCAATCCATTAGCTCTTGTACAGATTTAACATTACATAAATTGTCATCTCTACTGTACACCAGCCAAGTGTACTTTTTCAACTGTGGCTTGAAAAGTTTTTGTCCTTTGGGACTGAAAGGAGTTGACAAACAATGACTTGAAGGAAGTGACACACTCGAACATTAACCCACGGTCTGCCAAGTGCCTTACTCATAGCCAACAGCTCCCACATGTGTTGTGTGGAGCAGGTGTCTTGGCAGTAAAGGGCAGACTACATAGGGCACTAAGTCCTATTTCTGCCCGTCAGCTATGCCATGAAGATGAGGCCTAATAAGCTGGAAACAGCTGTCCATGACTGCCACTGCCCAGGTGATATGGCTGTGCGCATGCCAGACCGTGGGTTGGTCTTTGAGTGTGTTACTTGCTTTTACTGTTTGAAAGGAGTTACCTTTTGTTGTCGATTGTGTTGAATGTGTGCCAATTCCCATTTAAAAAAACCAGGATGACCCACCCCTATGGGTAGCTGAAAATTGAACGACCCACTCCTTACCAAGGGTTCAAAAACTGATGACCCACCCCCTCTCTTCTCCGGCCCACCCTGTAATACTTTTTGACCAGTTCATTGTTGTTGCATGATAAAATGGCTTAACGTTGCCCCCCCCCCCCCCCCTAAAAACCCCAACAATACACACTACCTGTAAAATTACGCATGTGTCCAGCATAATAAGGGTGGACCATTTGATTTTTGATGGGCGGGCTGCAGGATTTTTAGGCTGCTAGATATATTTTTATAATTGTTCCAGCCCTGCAGGATTTTTTTTTTTTAATCTCCATGTCCTTGCATGACATTTATTTAACGGAAATTTAAAACAAATTTTGAAGTTAACTGGACCGTCGCCAGCCACTCAAAATGTAAAATAAGCATTTAAAGCAATGATGGTTGTGAATGTTCAATATACATACTGCAAATTACAATAAGCAGTCTTTAGAAAATAGCATTCTCAAACAGACCTATCGAATGGACTGTCGCATTTTTATCGTTCCTGTTGCATAAAATATTTATAGGGAAAATTTTAACTTGTTATTTATTGGTCAAATGATTGTTGTTACAAATCACAATTTGCAGTATTTAAATATTTATAGAGAGAATTTCTTGTCCCCAAAAGCTGCGATTTTTGGTCAGCACCGAGTATCGCGACCTGGCCGCTCTGCAAAGCCACTACTGGAAGTCCACGATTAATGCACTAGCTGTTCAAATCTGACAAATTTGATTGCCTGAAAACTGCAGAATGAGTCAAGTCAAGTAAGTGCTCTGCACATGCTCAAAAATTGGGACCAGCCAGGGGTATCAATTCCAGGTGCTGACCAAAAGTATTGCACCCTCTGGAGATGAGAATGTTGCAAATAGCTATTAAAGCTTCGCACCTTTAATATAAATTTGGCTAGATATGCAGATGTACAGGATGTTGAAGACAACCTTGTTTATTTATAAAGAAAACTTTAAACTATGTTATTACTTTTAAGGCTTAATTCTTATTGATGGATAAATATAGACAGTTTCTGGCCAGCTTGTGGTTTATTAAAGACATTGTTAAATAAACATTTTTGTTACTACAGTTGTCCGGTAGGTGAGAAAATCAGATTGGTAGTTGACCCCTTTGAATCATCTCCTATATAGGTGCATGATCTATTAAATTACAATATGTCAATGCCTAAATAAATAAAGCAATCACGTTTTAATTGATGAGCTACAGACTGTTTACTTTTATTTTCTTGGCTTGAAAATAGGCAATGAACACAAAAGTATGTTTTATAGAACTCTGCAAAAACACGAATTACCCAGAGGAAAAAAAAATGCTCTTCGATATATTTGATTGTGTTTTGTCTCGTGCACATATCCAGAGCATCAGTTTCACATTCTTTGTATATTTTGAACCCTGCACCAATTCAATGTGGGCTGCCTTTACTCTTGTTTGTTCCATTTCCTTTTCTATAAAGTAAATCTTATTTTTTCTTTTTCTATAAAGAAAATCTTATTTTGTTACAAAAAATACCTGCACGTGACAACTGTTAGGGTGGGAATATGAATGCATGAATATCTTTCAATCATAATATCCTTCTAGATCGGAGGGTTCACTTTAATAGGAAATCTAATTAGTAAATCACGCGTCGCGCTTGCAAAATACCAAATCACGCATCAAAAAATGTGATGCCCAGTCCCGTATCATGTGACTCACAGCTTCTTTTGGGGTCGTCACGCATCACGCAAAATCCTTTGCCACGCCCTGGTTAAGGCTGCCCGACATTTTTTTTCTTCTTGAGAATTCTGCAAGATATATTTTTTTAACCAGAAGCATATGCTCGATAATATTTTGGGGATTTGCACAACCCCCTCCCCCCCCCCTCCTCCATCAAAAATCAAATAGTCCACCCCTTATCAAGGTACACAAGGCGGGGACCGAATGGTCAGCTTCTGTGGATGAAACTTCCGGTGATTGTGAGAAATGTTGCAGTTCATTTATGATCTATATGAAAAGTAGATATGGAAACCTGTGTTTGAGAAAAAAGAAACATTAAATTATTTACGTTTGATTTGAAAAGTTTGGAAACCACTGAAAGGCTCTTCGGAAAACCAGCTTTTTCCGAGCGCACCACATGATTGCAATAAACAGAAGGCAAAAGAAAACTAAAATACAATAGCGCAGCGATATGAACAATACTAAACTTGATGTGTGAGTTACTTGAAAATATATGTACAAATCGCAGAGATGCCTGAGAATAAACATATAGGATACTTCTACGAAAAAGAAAACTTCACGGCTGACACAATACTGAGGCTAAGATAAAATTAAACCAGGCTTACCTTGCGGTGTTGTCCGTTTGGAATATTGTTTCCCTGGCTCGATCTTGCAAATTGCAGGAACTGAGCGAGGAATAAGCCTTCCGTATGAAACGCTCTAGAATAACATTCCTCCGCGAAATGGACTGAACACACCCGCCACAAACTTTCCGGTCGACTTGAAGTTCGCGCGGTGAGTGTGCACGAATCTCAACCACTTATCTCGCTCACTTTTTATTGTAGGACTAAAATGAGGAGAAATATTTGCATTCATATCAGATCTATATCTGCATCCGTGTACTAGACAACGATCGGGCGTGATTTGATTCGAATAGAGCGCTAGATTCACGTTGCGAAACCAGTTAACTGCGAGCTACATAGAGATGTTATAACAAAATTCGCCATGTGCGCCTAGTTGGTTAGGTGTATGACGTCACAAAGCAGCAAGGCCTTATGGGGTTGCAGGAACATGATTTAATGATGGCGGACGAAAAGTTTTCGGGGAAAGCGGTAGAAAAAAACATCTTTCCGGCGCTTGTTGGACTAAACGGCTTGGACAGGTGAGTAAGTACCCCTTAAAGATTCAGAAAATGCAACAACAATGAATTCGAAAATTTTCGTCGCAGTGGCACTTTAAGCATGAGAGGAGGGGGTGAGGGCAATTTTTTTTATTGTATAGGCAGGATGCCTACTCCGTGCTGCTAAATTCTGTAAATTATTGGTTATGAGTTGGGAGTTATGATTTCCATACGCTGTATTTCTTAGCCCCCCTGGACGCAAATCGTTTTCTGCCCTGCAAAAGTAATTCATGGGTATAAATATGAGTACTGAAAGTGAGAAATGATCATCGCGGAAAATTTTCCAGTTTAAGCAATTGGAAACAAGAAGCCTGAAAAAGTCAGGACTTCAACGGGATTCGAACCCGTGAAATCCACGAATACCGGCGAGATGGTCTACCGACTGAGCTTTGAAGCCACCCATTGGGAGCGAGGTCTATTTAGTGCGTTCATCTCTTCCCGTGAGACTGAGTGAAATGACATGAAGTTTATATGAAATAATCCATATTTAACTGAGGTTGTAGATAAAGGTGAAGAATGATCATCGCGGTAAATTTTCCAATTTCCGGGAAGATATGAACTCAATAAATTAACCTTGCTCTCAATGTGTGGCTTCATACCTCAGCTGGTAGAGCATCGCACCAGTATTCGTGGAGGTCACGGGTTCGAATCCCTGATTTTTTCAAGTTTCTTCTTTCAAACTGCTTAAATTGGAAAATTTACTGCGTTGATCATTCTTCACTAAGTACGTATGTATGTATATGTATCTATGTATGTATGTTGTTTGGTTAAACTAAAGATTGACTTTGCGAGCCACGTGATGTATTTTGTTTCCATTCGATCCAAAGACAGTTTCATGGAGACTTGTGTTTGAGAGCGATGGGTATTGTAGGGCCTTTGTTATAATTTAAAGAAAGCCAAATATTACTTACCTATTAATAAAGTATATTCTAGTAACATAGGCATGGGAACGAATACCTCTTGGTGATATGTTTATGTTTGCAGGAAGGAAATCTTACTGGACTCCTTGCGGTAAAGCAGTTTAGAGAATCATATCAGAACCTTGCACCGTTGAATGACACCATCAAGGGGTGGATAACATGGTTCTCGACAAAACTTGATGACTACTTTAGGCCAGGCTCACGGAAAGGAGCAAATGAGAATCAGGACTTTCAGATACAAAGTTCAACATGCGAGGAGAAGAATAACTCTTCGGTGAAAGATGTAGCCGCTGAAACGTGTAATTGTTCAAGACACACATTCGACTCGCACACTCTTGAAGCAACCTGTGCTAAGAAGCTTGAAAAAAGGATTGCCGACCTTGAGAACAAGATTGCCCAGCTTGATTCACAATCAAGTGAAAATGATCTCTTCAAGCAGACTCTGCAGACCAAGATTGCCCAACATGATTCACAGTTTGAAGAAAATGACAACTTCAAGCAGAATGTGCAGACCACGATTGCCGAATATAATTCAAAGTTCGAAGAAAACGATCATTTCAAGCAGACTTTGCAGACTAAGATTGCCCAGCATGATTCACAATTTGTGGAAAACGATCTCTTTAAACAAAAAGTGGAGACCAAAATGGCCCAGCACGATTCTCAGCTTGAAAATAACGACGTCTTTAAGCAGAATGTGCAGACAAAAAATGCTCAGCATGATTCACAGTTTGAAGAAAACGACCTCTGCAAGCAGAATTTGCAGACCAAGATTTCCCAGCACGATTCAAAGTTCGAAGAAAACGACAACTTCAAGCAGAAACTGCAGACCAAGATTGCCCAGCATTCACAGTTTGAGGAAGATGACTTCTTTAAACAAAAAGTGGAGACAAAATGGCCCAGCACGATTCTCAGTTTGAAAAAAAAGAGCGGTTCAAGCAGAATGTGCAGACAAAAATTGCTCAGCATGATCCATGGTTTGAAGAGAACGATCGCTTCAAGCAGAATGTACAGACCAAAATTGCTCAGCTTGATTCACAGTTAAAAGAAAATGACCTCTTCAAGCAGACTTGCAGACCAGAATTGCCCAGCTTGATTCACAGTCTGAAGAAAATGACCTCTTCAAGCAGACTTTGCAGACCAAGATTGCCCAGCTTGATTCACAGTTTGAAGAAAATGACCTCTTCAAGCGAACTTTGCAGACCAGAATTGCCCAGTGTGATTCACAGTTTGAAGAAAATGACCTCTTCAAGCAGACTTTGCAGACCAAGATTGCCCAGCTTGATTCACAGTTTGAAGAAAATGACCTCTTTAAGCAGACTTTGCAGACCAAAATTGCCCAGTGTGATTCACAGTTTGAAGAAAACGACCTCTTCAAGCAGACTTTGCAGACCAGAATTGCTCAGTGTGATTCACAGTTTGAAGAAAATGACCTCTTCAAGCAGACTTTGCAGACCAAGATTGCCCAGCATGATTCAAAGTTCGAAGAAAACGACAACTTCAAGCAGAATCTGCAGACCAAGATTGCCCAGCATGATTCACAGTTTGAGGAAGACGATTTCTTTAAACAAAAAGTGGAGACCAAAATGGCCCAGCACGATTCTCAGCTTGAAAAAATCGACTGCTTCAAGCAAAATGTGCAGACAAAAATTGGTCAGCATGATTCACAGTTTGAAGAAAACGACAACTTTAAGAAGAAGTTGCAAACCAAAATTGCCCAACATGATTCACAGTTTGAAGTAAACGACAACTTCAAGCAGAATTTGGAGACCAAAATTGCTCAGCATGATTCACAGTTTAAAGTAAACGACAACTTCAAGCAGAATTTGCAGACCAAGATTGCTCAGCATGATTCACAGTTTGAAGAAAACGACCTCTGCAAGCAGAATTTGCAGACCAAGATTGACCACCATGATTCTCAGTTTGAGGAACACGATCTCTTTAAACAAAAAGTGGAGACCAAAATGGCCCAGCACGATTCACAGTTTGAAGATAATGAGCTCTGCAAGCAGAATCTGCAGACCAAGATTGCCCAGCATGGTTCAAAGTTCGAAGAAAACGACCGCTTGAAGCAGAATCTGCAGACCAAGATTGCCGGGCATGATTCAAAGTTCGAAGAAAACTATCTCTTCAAGCAGACTTTGCAGACCAAGATTGCCGAGCATGATTCAAAGTTCGAAGAAAACGATCTCTTCAAGCAGACTTTGCAGACCAAGATTGCCGAGCATGATTCAAAGTTCGAAGAAAACGATCTCTTCAAGCAGACTTTGCAGACCAAGATTGCCCAGCATGTTTCACAGTTTGAGCAAAGCGATCTCTTAAAGAAAATGTGGAGACCAAAATGGCCCGATTCACAGTTAAAAGAAAATGACCGCTTCAAGCAGATTTTGCAGACCAAGATTGCCCAACATGATTCACAGTTTGAAGAAAATGATCTCTTTAAACAAGATGTGGAGACCAAAATGGCCCGGCACGATTCTCACCTTGAAAAAAACGACCGCTTCAGGCAGAATGTGGAGACAAAAATTGCTCAGCATGATTCACAGTTTGAGGAAAACGACCATACATTACAGCAGCACGTCCTCGTGTGGCAAAATCAAGTGAGTAGAATTGTTAAGCTGGAACAATTTTCACAGTCGTGCAGCATCATGCTAAGTAATTTGACTACAAAGATAAATTCTTTGTTTTTGCCATATGGACCAAATGTACCAGGTATTCCTTGAGTACAGCGTTACTCGAACGGCATCAATGTATCCAGAGTAACGATTTACATGTGCGTTTTATGGTTACGGACTTGATATTTCTACCAGATATATATATTTGGGAATTACATTCAGAAAGTTTAGATATGGATAAAAAGAGAAACACATTTTTATAACAAAATTGTGCTACTACGCGCGCTCTCATTGGTCGATAAGTGTGTTTAAATGAGAGTATGTACACACGGTTTTGACGTTTTAGATTCGCGCGTATTTTAAAAATTAACTTGTAAACGCAATAGAGCACTTTTTCCGTGTTTACATAATCTCATCTTAACACTCAGGGGGTTGGGAGAATTCTCGAAAGTTATGCAAACCCGAGACGTAGTCGAGGGTTGCATAACTGCCTCGAATTCTCCCAACCCTCCTCGTGTTTAGATAAGGCTATGGAAACACGTAAAAAGACGGTGCTCTATTGCTTAAATGTACCATCGAAGAGTACATGCAGTGTTGTTTATATTCAGGTGATGCGTGCGCGCACATAACCGTGACGTCTAATAGGGGCTAACCAGACCAGTATTTTGAAGAGTTTTGCAGCGTCTAAATACGGAGAGCAGTTATATTTAGGTATCAGATTTAAATTTAACTCCTCCGGAATGTAATCAGTAATCACCTATTTCCTTCAGTTGTGATCATCAATGGAATTCCTTGTTTAAAGCACCTTCAGACCTTACTCTAAGTTTATCCTTACTCTGAATGTAGCATATCATGTATTTGATTGATTGGCGGAAAGATGTAATATACATGTTAGACTTCAAGTCCCCACATCTCATGTTTATTTAAATGCCTTCGAAGGTTATTTGAAGGATACAGACTTCTGTTTGCCTTGTTTGTGTCTCGTATTGGCATGTTTAGAGAGTCACTGTGCGATATATATTGATGCCTTTATGTTCAGGTACAAAATCTCTGGTCCATTTCTCAAGAAGGCAGTTTGAACATAGGTGAGCCCAGGCCTTATCGAAAAATGTTACTGTGTAGGACAGAAGCTTTATCAAATGATATCATCGCGTGCTCAACAACGTTGCCAATTTTGTGCATGGATAGTTTTAAGGCGTTTTTTAAATGTACGCGTAACTATTTTCAAATATTGATAAGAATACAATTATATCTACTGCGAAGAACATATAGTGAACATCGCGCAGAATGCTATTGTCTTTCGCGACATGTACTTGCAGTGCCCAGTTTGTCAATGCGCTGAATAATAATGGCACAGATTAAACTTTCGGATTTCCGACTGCTCTTGTCAATGAATCGGCGGCTGTCGATCTAATTGAAATGCGGCCCACGCTCTTCACAAAGACTTTTCCCACAAAAAATTCTTCTTTCAATGCGATGTCATATGGAAAGTGCAGTGCGCGAAACACTCGCATCTATTTTATCGTTGTCCTCTATTACTCGACCGGTCAAAACTTTTCATTACACACAGTCTATTACTCGATCGGTTTACGTTAAGTCTTTACGTTGATCAAGGACTTCAAAGACAACATAGGTCTTTTCTATTCGTACGACGGTGGGGAAAACAAAAATTAGTGACATTTCTGCTTGAACGCGTCGGCTTTAAGCCTGAGCGAAGAACATTTAGTGAACGGTTCATCATTTAAGGACGTTTCGCGCCCAAAAACTTCCCACGTACAGATTTTTTTAAAACTTTGACTGCAGGTAGAAAATGATAAGGTTAGATTAAAAACGTAAAAAAAAATCGGGGGTCACCGAACTCGTTTTGAAGATAAGGCGTAGCTCAGACCATAGCATTTCTAGGATTTCCAGTCGTTCGAGCCGATTCTGGCCGGATTCATTACTATCGGCATATATTTAAGTTGAAGAATCATATCTAAAATATGTGTGTTTAACGTAGCATATATAGGCCTATTTCATAGATCTTTGTTACATATGTCATTAAACCAGCTAGAATTAGCCTTAAAAAAATACAACTACCAAGTTACGCACACCTGTATCCATGTACCAATTCGACCCTATTTGAATAGTATATAAGAAATAATTAAAACTTCCCACGTACAGATTTTTTTTGTTTTTTAGTACAATGAAAAGAATCAGAAAAGGAAGTGATCTGCCGAAAAAAAAGTGGGGTCACCGAGCATCCAACAAAAATATTCGCAAGCAAAGTTAACGCAAAGGTCATCAGCTCTATATTTTGTTGAGTTTTCGACTCGGTGCGCGCGCTTGAAAATGACGTGGCACGCGCGTGACCAATGAATAGCGTGCGCACTAGAGATGCGCAGTAGCAATGAGCGCGAACGTCCTTAAATATGTGAGCTATAGTAAATATGTTACATAGGAAAATTGTCGGGAAGTTCAGTCCAACGGGATGTATTCATTACTAATAGTAACAATTGTAATCAGCTACTTCAAAAGGTTACTTAGATTCTCTATCTTGTATGCACCCTTAACTTGTAGCTTTTTTCACAAAGTTGTAATAAGTAGCTGCAATAATGTATTGGTATTTTAAGTTATAATTAGGCAACCAAAGTGTTTTTCACGGTTGTTTTTATATATGCTACCCCGGTTTTGTTTGTACTATTGAATCAGGCTAGGCCTGACTAAAAATGTAATTTAAAACTAGTATTAAAAGGTTCAGGACGGCTTTGAAAAAGCTCGTTGAAGATGTATTAGGTAGTGAAAACGATATTAG
>JAHPZR010024288.1:17500-45880 GCA_019787425.1 Platygyra sinensis | reverse complement strand
TACACCCAAAGAAGTTTTTAGCGGGGGAGTCATGTGCTATTTCCTGTATTTTTATGACTTGAAAAGTGTCAGTGAAGTCAAGATGTTTGCCTCATTTTTTTACCAGAATACCTAAGTACACAACTGAAGGATTACCTCCCTACGTTGATATTCTCTCCAAACGGAGTTGTTGCCTTATGGGTCCTTCCGTCGACCTGAAATGGCTCAGAGAAAACATATGTATAATTAGCTAGCCATGTTTCATGATAAAAACACGCTATTTCCTTGCTCACACACTTTTTTTTACTTGTATATGCCCCTTAGTACTTACTCGTAATCATAACAGAACAGCAAGTATTGTAAACAATCTATACCATTTTGTAATTTTTCCAGAACAGATTTTCTTTCATCGAAAGCCAGTAAAGTCCGAGAAGCCTGCTATCCACCAAACACACAATTTTGCAACTCAGACTATGTTTGCTGTGATAATTAAGGTAGAAAGTTTGCCTATTGCTGCAGGCCTTTGCAACAGAATTACAGACCTGATTTTTCACTTAGGACTCCAGCACAAACGGAATGTGATGCCTGCAAGCCAAGAATAGCAAAAAACGATATGGGATCATGATAAAAACAAGATGCCAAAAGGCGATTCCGTGGGATGCTTGGGCTAGGGAGTGTAGCGTTGGAATGAATTGTTAAGTTAATTGCCACGCCGGATTAATCAGTTAGATCGGCCATAAAAATCACTGAAGAAAGTGTTGAAGAAATTGTCACTGTGCTTGTAGTAGAAAATAGCGTAGGCCGGCGGAAAATTACTGGCAGAAGTAATATTGCAACGTGAAAAAATGGAATTTGTTTTGAGGTTAGATCTGCCGGTTACGTTGAGATCGCGAGAACTGCAGAAAATCTCAAGACATGAACGGTAACGCAACATTTTACTAATTTGAAGACTAAAATATTGTGAAGGCTGTATTGCTGTCAATGAACGTAACGAATCTACCAAAACATTAACGGGCTAAAATACTTATTGTCTGTTATATAATAAGAAGCTCTTGTGTACGAGAAAAGAACTGAAATAGGCTCATCACTTGTGTGAGAGAAAAACGTAACGCACCGTAACGCGACTGGTATAGATAATGTGTTCTTGTTTATTCAAGATAGCGAAAGGACTAAAGTTTCCATCCATCAGAAGCATGAGGAATTCTTCCTTAACATATATTTCCCCTTTTATTTTTAAATCTTAACAGTGGAACACTGGAAATAAATAACATCGAATGGAATAAACCTTTTCGCAAACACTATTTACATGTGCGTTCTGGTACTGTACTCGTTGGTTCGTTTGGCAGGCTCAGTGAACGGAGAATTCGATGCCGGTGCATAACACGGAACTCAATACACAATGTCGAAATGCCTTCTAAAATGTCTTACCTTCTGTTCATGTTTATTTCCTCTCCTTGCCAGAATCGCAGAATCGCGCGAAATTATGCTTGGAAATTACAGTCCTTGCGAGACTGATCGTAGATTGTTTGAAAATAAAAATAGTTTCAGCTGTCAATAAAATTTGCCGTCTTGCGTCGACGATGAAAAAGAAATTCACCTGAAAACTTACCGTGGCCTGCCACAGGCATCCCACGGAAAAAGCCTTTTTCATGTAGCTTGGTAATCACTTGAACTAATGTCGCAATACCATTAAACCGAAAATGAAATTTACGAATGAATGTGTTTGTTCTTCTAAGTTTATGCAGTGTATTCTACTAGTGCTGTAAAGGAAGTCGCGAAAACATATAAATGCATATACAGTGTGGGAAAAAAAAAGATTTTTGAACAGTTTATTTGCTGTACAGTACTGTCAGTCGATTTATGATCAATTTATGCTCAGCTTGTGCATTATTCCTTCCAATAAAAAGTTTCTTCAAATTAGTTACGCAATAGCCCAATTCCGATATGTTTTGCTGCCAGAGACTGGTAGTGAATTTGAACGCGAAAACGAGGCTTAGGTGAATAGAAAACGAAACAAACCGCGAAGAAAATGGACTTCGATAGGAAGACTGTTCCATGGTTAAAAGATTATTTAACAAGGGGAGAGGGGGACTGATCAAGGACGCAGTAAACGTAAAGCTGAACTAGTGGAGCTAGCAGGAAAGGCACATGAAATGAAATTACAGAGGATTGACGAAGACGACGAAGAACCCACAGATTTTGTAGCCAGTAAACTGTCAACTGAAAAGGGAACAATCCCTCGCCTGGAAAATATCCAGAGTTGGAGCTACGACTTTTCTAAGATGCCTCCATTCACTTTCGCAGATTTATATACGTACTTAATTGGCTCTGGAGGATACACTGCCGAGAACCTCAAGTCATTCAAGTCTCTGCTTGGGTACAAGTTATTCTCAGATGGTCATATGCATTGTGTCAAGGACATGAGTTGTTACACTTTATTCAAATTCAAGGTCTTACCAACGGAGAGATCCAAAACTGACGATAATAAACTGACTTAAGCCCTGGTCAAACGGCGCGTGATAGTCGATGATAGTTGATTCTCCCCTAACTATCATCAACTATCACCAACTATCATTCACATGGTCAAACGGCCAAAGAAGTTCGTGATAGTTGACGATAGTTCACCGGCAGTCGCGCAAGCAAAGTCACGAGAGCAGCAAGTTCCGAGCTCTTTCCGCGTAAAAATGTGTATAGTAAATGGCCTCCCGTAAGGCAAACTTGTAAAAGTATGAATTTTTCGCGACGAAAAAGAGCGGCAGCATGTTTTCTGACCACTATCGGGCCAGTGATTACCAAAACAGCTAACCGAAAAACTATCATGGACTATCGTGCGCGTGGTCAAACGAGAAAAACTATCATCGACTATCATGAAGAATTTGAACACGCTCAAACCGAATGATAGTTAACAACTATTCACCGAAGTGGAGGTGGCTAGCGGTGGATATTTACGGAGCCGCGAAGCGGCGAGGTAAATATCCAACGCTAGCCACCGACACTGAGGTGAATAGTTGTTTTAGTATATATACTAAAACAGTGAGATAAGATACACCACAAAGAATTAATTTGGACGATTTCTTCACTTGGCACGGCCGCAAACGAGACGCCATTTTCTCTTGAGTTGCTCGGGGGTAAATAGCACAGGATATCCGGAGTTTGACGAGCCAATCAGCGCGCGCGTTTAACACTATCCACTGTTTTAGTATATACTAATTGATGATAGTCAATGATAGTGCATGATAGTTGGTGGTCAAACGGAAGCGCGCGCTCAACTATCATCGACTATCATCGACTATCATGAGCCGTTTGACCAGGGCTTTACAATGGATTTTTAATCATGGATGACTCTGGTGTAGTTAAAGATGGATTTTGTTCTTGTAAGGGAGGGTAAGTGCAGTATATGCCTAACTTAACCACCTGACTTTTTGATTAAATACTGTGCACTTCTGTAAGAAGGTAAGCTGAAGTGTAGCGGCTGGCAAAATAAAATGACAGAAGTATTCATCGGTGAAAATGGAGGGTTGTACAGTTTTCTCTATGAAATTTCCTTGCAAGTGGGGGTGGGGGAAGAGGGGAGTAGGGAAAGGAACACCAAACACTCAACGTTACATTTTGTTTTGATTTCTTGGTTTTTATGCACATATCATGCCAACAGTAATCTTGTCAACCCTTTCATTAAATTTTTATTTTGCTTCTAGATTAGATGGAACTTGTCGTCGCATCGCAGCTGTTTTGTTTGACCTAGAACATACTGCACGCATCAATGATTTAAGATCCTGCACGTCAGGTCAGTGCCAGTGGATAAGGCGAGCAAAGCCTAACACCAATTCATGTTTGCTAGAAGACTTACCACCGTTTTCGTTGATACGCGACCTTCGAAAACAAAGTACCAGTGGAAATGTTTCCAAAATTTCGGTCAATCATACATGCTATCGATAGATCGGATTGAAATCCACCAATCACAGCCTGCAAGCATGACATAAAGCAGGTCTGAAAGTCACACTAGTGGCTGTGATTGGTGGATTTCGATCCGATCTGTCAATGACACGCAAGACTCGTGGAAATTTTGGAAACGTTTCCGTGGGTGTTTTGTTTTCCAAAGTCTCGTATCAACGGTGGTAAAGCTAGCAAAGTGTGAATATGGCAAGCAGGAAAAAGTGTACGCAGATATCAACAAATTTGATCCAAGGTCGATAATACCTGATCCTAATACACAGAATAGACTGCTCAGAGAAAGCTTGCAACAGGTTTGCAGTAATGCTGTTGGACTTCATGTGCTTTCTCGTTGCCCACCTTCAACTGTTGATGAAGGGACTCTACAATCTTATATTACATGTACCTGTGATGAAAATGTTGAATCTGTTGAAGAAGTGGAGGCTGTTGAAATATTCTCTATCTCTAATATTAGAGATAACTTTCTCTCCTTACACAACATTTAAATTAGTGCTGTTGAATCAGTTGATCCTCAGTTAGTGTCACAATTTTTTGAAGCCATTTCTATTACTCAGGAGCAAGCTGACATGATCAATGAAAAAACCAAGGGCCAAGGGGAAACTCAATTGTGGTCCAAACAGAGAGTTGGAAGGATCACTGCCTCCAACTTGTATAAAATATGTCACCTTAGGGAAGCTACAAATAAATTGAACACATTAAAAGAACTTCTAAATTACTGTCCACTGCCACCAGAGAAAACACCAGTGCAATTTCAGTGGGGGCGCGACAAAGAACAGGCAGCAATAGACTTTTACATAAGATAATGTAAAAAAAAAAAGCACCAAGGCCTATAGGTTTCTAAAAGTGGACTTGTAATCTATACATTATGGCCACACCTAGGAGCTAGCCTCGATGGTATCCGATATTGTGAGTGCTGTGGTAAGAGGATAGTGGAGATCAAAAGCCTGTTTTCAAAAAGAATCCTCCCTCCGCATATTGCTGCCTCAGAATACATTACTAAGGTTAATTAATGGAAAGTACCAACTGAAAACTGAAACAAGATGGTACTACCAGATACAGGGTGAACTTGCCACAACTTGTTTGAAGAATGCAGATTTTTTTATATACACAAACAAAGGAATCCTAATCATAGAGGTGGAGTTTGATATGGAATTTTGGAATGCAATGCTCAAAAAATAGACGGATTTTTACATTAGGTATATGATTCCTGAATTACTGACTCAAAAAGTACTTCAGAAACTACCATGTTAAAAATCTAATAGAAACCAGGCAACTTTAGCTAACTTGGTCTGAAATAAGGGAACATCCTTCTTTAATAATGTTTCAACCATGAAAAGAAACCTAACTACATGTAGTTCAAAATTGATTTAACTTGCCACTCATTTGACTACAACATGTCAATCACATTTATTCTTTTATGAAAATCAAATGGTGATGAACTCCAGTAGATAAACAGAACATCCCCCATCCAATATTAAAATGTAAAAGTTCTTATAGGTTGGGAACCATTATCAATATTATTTCAGCAGTCTCAAAGATTGACAGTTCTTTCTTATAATTACTGATATCAGTTCACCTTGTTTTTTCAGTTTTTCTTGTTGTCCATATTACAATTTTGTAAGTTCAAGGTTTTGTAATAAACAGCGATTGGTGTTTGGTTTTGCACGTTTAACCATTGACATATTTTCACAATATTTACTACACATACATACTACACATTCAAAAATACTATCCAGTTATCAAAGGCAACAACTATTTTTAAAACTAAAAATAAATTACCTGTGAAAAATGACATACATAATGTTATAATACACATTCAACATGAATAAACATTGTCAGTCTAAAACCTGAAATAGTGTTTGGTGGTATGGTCAGAAAGCTAATGCAAAGAATAGCTAATTATAAGTAATCTGATTGCATTTTTCTGAAAACGTTTTTAGTGTATAATAAACAGAAGAAGCACAATAAAGTGGAAGGTTACGTAGTATAATGAACTTGCATTCATACTTGTTTTAAAAATTAAAATTTTTGAAGCGGAAAAAGCAATGTTCCATGTCCCTCACTTTATACGTTAAACAATCCTGTACATGACTATCTGCAAACAATTTGTACCCTTGCAAGCCTTTAAAAGATTTAAGCTTTTCTGCCGTGTATTCTTCCTCAGAACCCATCAAATACATATAGAGGTCGGCAAAAGTGAATTCAGGCATTCGAGAAAAATCATATGACCAGTTCTGGATATGCTCACGTCGTGGAAGACATCCTTTGTCGCTTTCCAGTTTCTGTTCGACAACTTTCGCCCAGTTTTCATCTCCTTCGTCTTCTTTTGGTAACTTCATTTTAAACGTTTTCTGGGCAAGCTCTACTGGTTCTGCTTTACGTTTTCCACGACCTTGGTCAGAAACTTGTATTCCTCACTTTGTCAAATACTCTTTCAACCAAGCAACATTTCTACCTTCAAATTGGTCCGCCGTCTTGAAAACTATTCCCCTAAGCCTCGCTTTTGCGTTCAAATTCACAACCAGTCTCTGGCGGCAAAACATATCGGAATTGGGCTATTCGTTGGTTTGCATTACAATTCACAAAAATTTTTATTTGAGGCAGTTTGAATAAAGTAAGAGTGTTCAAGTACCTCAAATTCACATTTTTTGACATCCATTCATTGACAAAGGATGATATTGTGTTTCTAATGGTTACCTATTAAATTGAATTGACTAGGTGTCTCAAAAAAACTCTGCATGAAGCCATGCATGGAAATAATCAAAATTTCTCAAATTTTCACATACATGTGCCACAGATGATGGTAGTTTCGGAACTTAAGGAAGACATAGTAAGTAATTAATATCCTCAGCTGAATAATTTCAAGGTCAAATCATACATAACTAAAGGTGTGGCGTAATCACAAGTAACAGGCTTCTAGTTGATAAACAGGAGTATTAATTTTTTTTAATACAGCATTATCATTTTAATATTTATACTGGTTTGCAAATTTTGGCAAGGACTTCCCTATGTTTAGGTTGTGTCAGATCAATCAATTTACAAAATTTATTCTGCCAACAGTTATTTGTTTTCCCAGAATTGAGTAAATTATATGTCTTTTTGCTGGAAACAGCATGAAACTTGGGGTTTAGTAATCATGAACAGTTCAGATAAATAAATAATTGCACTTAGCTGATTTTTAATACGACAACGCTAGTGACAGGAATAGTCATCTATAAAATCAAACCTACAACTCATTTACATGAGATATGATTATCCTTTAAGACACAGTAACTGTAACTGCTTTCATGTTTTACATTTAAAGTGGAATTTTTCCACATAATATAAAATAAAACAGAAACTCTGCTGGTAAAACCATATGGCTTAAAGGTCAAGAAATTGTGAGAAGTTGAGCTTCCCCCTGATGTACTGAGACAGTTTTCCCGCCTTTTTTCCCCACCAGCATTGCAACTGTGAAAGAATCACTCGCTCAGGTTGCATGGATATGCTAATTAAAAAATAAAAAATAATGCCTAATGCTTATTTTTTTGCTACACTTGCAGAAAAATGTTCAACTGCAATGTTGAAGCAGTGTTGATTTGCGAATATCACTTGCCCTGCCGGCTTTTCTACCTTCTGCGTTTTTTCTTTTTTCACCAAAATAAAGGGGACCTGGGAGCCCCTGGCCCCCTCTCCTAGATCCACCGCTGAATTATTATTAGGGTCCAGTGAAACCCAGACTGTCTAACAGCAGTGCCCTAGCCTAAATGATCTGTTTTTGTGTGTCCTTATAATTTTAATGGAGGACTATTCTGTGTCTTTATAGTATGCTATTTTATGGTAATTGTGGTTGCCCAGTGATGCCTCCATTGGGGCTCCCATGAGCTGTGAATAGCCGAAAGTTGTTTGTGCAGTCAGTCTAGGCTGGGGGTAGAAGAGGGTCTAGGAGGGGAGGGGAGACTGAGAAAACAAGATTGTCATCTCTGTAATTTCTTTAACAACTTTTAAGTTTCGGATTAAAGGAGCACAGTCGTGGTATTTTGAGTTTACGATCAACAAAGTTACTGTTAAATTGAAGAAAACATGTAGATAATGCTCTACAAAGATAGAAAAACGCCAAAGAGATCATAGTAATAAACAGCTTACTGTATTTTGTGAAATGAAACGAAATGAAATGAAACGAAATGAATAAACCTGAACGTGCAGTGTCAGAACAGTCAGATTCCTTCGTGCGATAACCAAAGCAAGGAATAAAACAGCGGAAGTGCAGAATATGCAAATTCGATAATCTGTATTTTGCAAAACGAGCTCTTCGAAGACTATAACGCTATGCAACTAATCTCTTCGCATTCTTCAACACTTTTCGTATATACAACTCGATGCATTAATGATTTTTAAACCTAAACAACGAGTAAAACAGTGGAAGTGCAGATATGCAAATTCGATAATCCGTGTATTTTGCGAAACGAGCTCTTCGATGACTGTGAATATTTATAAGTTATCTCTGCCGATTCTCTTAACACTTTTGGTATGTACAACACGATACAGTAATGATTTTGAACCTAAACAGGGAATAAAACAGGGGAAGTGCAGATATGCAAATTTGAAAATCTGTATTTTACGAAATGAACTCGTCAAAGACTGTAACGATATACAACTAATCTCTGCCAATTCTTTAACGCTTTTTGTATGTACAACACTATGCAGTAATGATTTTGAACCTAAACGAGTAAAACAGCGGAACGAGAGTTTCACCTTATCACCTTGGTAACAAAAAAGTAAGGCAGTCACGCAAATGACAGTCACGTATTCAACTCTCGTCTCGAAAAATGGGGTACTTCTGACCTTTTGGCTCAAAATGTGTGCAAAAACCAACACAGCATGGGGTTATATATACGAAAAGTGTTAGAGAATAAGAACAGACGAGTTTTATATCGTTACAATCTTCAAGGAGCTCGTTTCGCAAAATACAGTTTTTCGAGTTTGCATATTCTGCACTTCCGCTGTTTTATTCTAATCATTACTGTACCGAGTTGTATATACGAAAAGCATTTTAAAGAATCGATCAGAGATAAGTTATGTATAGTCGCAATCCTTCGAAGAGCTCGTTTCGCAAAATACAGATTTTCAAATTTGCATATCCAGGACTTCCGCTGTTTTATTCCTTGTTTAGGTCCAAAGTCATCACTCTGTCGTGTTGTAGATACGAAAAGTGTTAGAGAATCGGCAGAGATAACTTATATATATTCACAGTCATCGGAGAGCTTGTTTCGCAAAATACAGATTATCGAATTTGCATATCTGCACTTCCACTGTTTTACTCGTTGTTTAGGTTTAAAAATCATTAAATGCATCGAGTTGTATGTACGAAAAGTGTTGAAGAATGCGAAGAGATTAGTTGCATAGTGTTATAGTCTTCAAAGAGCTCGTTTCGCAAAATACAGATTATCGAATTTGCATATTCTGCACTTCCGCTGTTTTATTCCTTGTTTTGGTTATCGCACGAAGGAATCTGACTGTTGTGACACTGCATTTTCAGGTTTATTCATTTCGTTTCGTTTCGTTTCGTTTCGCAAAGTACAGTAAGCCTAATAAACCATAAGGAACAAGAAGTTTAGAAAAACTTAAACCACGCTCTTTTAACTCTTTGGCGCTCACACAAACACTATGTAATATTTAGCAACAACGTTTTGCAAGAAAACATCACCCGGAGACAATTAAGATTGGAAACATTATAGAGATTGCGTGATTCAAAGTTGGCTCAGTGCCTGGGTTGTAAGAGATTTTATTTCACATTCTTTGCATAGCGTGGTTGCGTGATTTGTAATCGGAGACTTTTGTTTACCTAGCTCGAAGGAGAAAAGGTCTCATAATTGACTTCTCAAGCGAATATATATTTGCATATGTTCAAAGGGTTTTGACAAGCACCGAGGTTTTATTTTTCTCCAGAAAACTCCACCATTGCTTCTGGCGAAGTAAACACGATCTTATTTATCAACGTAAGGGCATTCCAGTAAACACAATCTTAGTTATCACCGTCAGCGCATTCCATGGCTGACGCCAGACGTAATACCTTCTGTAGCACATTGAATATTCCCTTCGAAAGTGAACATGCAAGCAAAACGAAAATACAGCTTAACCAGGGCTCAAGACTAATGGTAGCCAACTAGCCGCTAGTGGTTTTTGTTCTTCACTAGCCATTTTGGCTAGTGAAAATATGTGAGCACTGGAGGCCCAGAGGAAACCAATTCACAAAACAAAATTGAGTCAGAGTATGCAGAATTTAAAACACTGGCTATAATAAATATCATATGTAATTTATCAGCCCAAACAAGAACTTTAAGGGCGCGTTCGTTTGGGATATTCCGGAATAGAATATATTCGGATATATTCCGGCTATTCTGCTTCTGGGAGCAGAATAGCCGGAATGGAAATCCAGGTATTCCGGAATGAGAATAGCTCCCAAACAAACGCTTTCTCGCATTATTCCAATTATTCTTATTCCGGATTGATCCCAAACGAACGCGCCCTAAATTACTAAGATACAAAAGAATGATTGACTTGGTTTTTTTCCCTTAGTAAAAAGCAAAGAACGACAAACGAACTTCTTGCCACTCAAATGATTAGTCATACATGGAATCATGCGGAGCTCTAGGGATCATGTTTCATGCATGGAATTGGAAGGTCGCATACGCTTTGAAAAAATTCAAACAATTCGCAACTGTTCGAAAATTTGCCTATATGACATTAATGCCTTTGTTTGCAACTTGTAAATAAAGTTAAGATGGTATGAATTACTGTGTTCATGAGAAATCGTAAATCAGCATTTTGAAAGAACGGAATGTTTTTCGGCCTTGGGTTTTCGTTTTTGTGCCACGCCTATAATTATGTCATCAATGCCTATGTTTGCACGTATAGAGTTAAGGACCGGGGAACGAGTGATTTTATTTGTGACAATTGTGAATCGGTATTTTGAAAGAAAAGAATGTTTTTGGGCACCCCAATACAGAAGTTTTGACGGTGGTTCTGTGAGAATCAAGTGCGCGAAAACTTTGCACTTGCCAGTTGTTCATTCAAAGCATACTGCCAGCTACACAGGCTAACATTTACTTTACTTGATTCGATGATGGATATTAGAGTATCTGGCCAGTGAAAAAATTGTTTTGGCTAGTGAATAAAACCAGGCACTAGCCACTGGGCTAGCAAGTTGAAAAGTTAGTCTCGAGCCCTGTTAACTCTGGATAATTTCAGCCTTAGTAGCCAGCAACTGGTCCTAAGTTACATTCTTTATCCTTGCAAATGTCCTGATGTGCATCTCTGAGGGATTTTGGCCCAATTTTGACCAAATAAACATTTCTCATGGACGGCCATGTTCTGTCTGAGTAGTTAATTTGCTAGTACTAAACTTGACAAAATGCTCCTGAGGGGGGATATGACAAAAAGAACTGAGAAATGGCCTGTAATTGGCTGATAATGACATCATCCGGTGACGACAATTGGCCAAGTGGGAGTTTGGGTCTGCTCACCAACAAAACTGAATAAATAAATAAATAAATAAATAAATAAATAAATAAATAAATAAATAAATAATAAATAAATAAATAAATAATAAACCAAAGCAAAACCATGAACCAAGCCCGCCTTTGGCTGCGCAGTTAACAAGGATGGTTGAGGATGGAGATCAACGACAACAAAATTTAAAAAAAATTAGGCTAACCTTTTCAAACTGTCCAACCATGACTGTGCTACTTTGAGAAGTTGTATCATTAATACAATGATTGTTAATATACTGAAGTCTACACCCTACAGACAAGCAGCTTTGTCAGCTGCTGTGTTGCACACCACACCTCAGCTCTTTCCTTCTCCCTCTCTTCTGTCATCTTCCATGTTGTCTTGGGTCCGCCCTTGTGTCCAAGCTAAATTATATATTTTTTAAGGTTTTATATTATTTGTTAGATTTTGTTGTTGATAGGCTTTTTATTATGTAGAAGTGATAAGTTATGAATATACAGGGCGCTATTGATACCAACATGTCAATTATTTACTAGCCAATCCTGTTGTTGCTATGCAGCAAATTATCTTGTTTTAATAATTGTTTTTGTTGTTCTCTATTTTCAGTATTTTTTTCCGATTTTGGTGTTCTTAATTAAGTTATCTTATCTTATGTAATCTTACCAGCCTAGTAGTGAAAGGGCCATCAAGCGCAATAAAAGAGAGCTTGGACTGACTTCAAAAGAAAGAAATGTGTCCCAGGGCTCGAAGTTAACTTTTTAGTCCACTTGCAAAGTTTTGCTAGTAAGATTTTTTCCACTAGCAAATTCTGTCCAAATGTTTGGTAGACTCGCATACGTTTGCTAGTAGATATTTTTCTCACTCGCAGATTATCAAAAACGCTCGCATTTTACGAGTTTGCGAGCTTTAATTTTGAGTCCTATGTCCATTCAGCCCTGAACAAATGCCACATCCTCAAAAGATGGATGAGACACTAAAGGATGATACATCACTAAACTTGTTTGAATTAATTATCACTGTTTATCCATCATAATGCACCCACTCCCACCTCTCTCCTGGGTAATATGGGGTCTGTGTAGTTCAAGTATAGTAGTTTCATGGTAGGGCTTAGTATAGCTTACTTGATAAATATGGGTTATTGACCAAGCATAAGGTCAAGATGGCTGAATATTGGCCAAGTTCTTTTTTTTGCATGTTCTGTCGCGGTCCATAAACTCACAAAAAATGAACGGGGCCAACATCCAGCCAACATGACTGAAAAAGCTTGGTCAATAAAGGATTTATTATTTGGCTTTCGGGGAAATTTTTCTCGTGGGACATGGCGGATAGTAACGAGCAGGCAAGAAAACTCCATCTTGCCCACTCGGGTAGCCAATCACAGTGCAGGATTTGGTTTATCTTGAATGCTCACAGAGCTGGCTATATAATAAAAGATTCTTTTCTTATGAATTCCTGCCTGGATAGCTTCAGTAAGAAATGCAAAGGTAATATACAGTATTACATTTATTGTTTTGGCTGTAAAGGAAAGTATGGGAGGGGGCCTTCAATAAGAGAATGAACATGATAAATTTCTTGCCCTTTATCATTTTGAGAAGGAGGGTTATATTATTTAGTAGCTTCATAATTTATGGCATTTGTTGTGGTCAAAGATCATAGCACACATAATTTGTTACATCAAACTACACTGGCCCCCCTGTAATTGCAAAGTTAAACAAAGATAAAAAATCTATAACAAACCTCTTATCATATCACACACAGGTACAGACTGGAAATTCATATAAACCTGTCTGAAGTGTACTTTGGATTAAGATGGCAACTGCTGCACCTTCACCCTTGGCCAGCTCTGCAGAGAAGACAAATGGAGCCAAGCTGAGCAGACTTCTCATTGATGGTGGAACGACGGTTCTGAGGAGCGTGTTCGATGGTTTTCATCCTCCTGCAAACTTAGCAGCTGACCTCAACACCAACCGTCCGATCTTAAACAATCTGTTCAGGAAAAGGGTTTTACACAAACCTCAGTGGGATTTACTGTTCCCACCTGGTGGAGCCACACCAGATTCTAACAACTTTGATATCACTCTTCTCTTTCTTCTTCTGACCAACATTTGTGGACTATCCCCTCCCCTCTCAGGGTGGCACAAACCACCACCTTCTAGTGACACCTCTCTGGAGGCTAACCTTGCTCGCATTAAGCTGTATCGTAATGAGCTATATGGCCACGTGACATCAACTGGCGTTCAAACAGCTGTGTTTCATGTCAAATGGCAGGAAATCAGTGTTGCTCTTGTTGCGCTAGGGTTGAATGCAGCAGAAGTAACCAGATTGAAGGCAGCACCTTGTGGAGAAGATTATATCAGCGCTGTGATGGAGTGGGTTAAAAGTGACGAAGAGAATAACTCACAGCTGAGAGAAATACGCAAGAGCCAAGTTGAAGCACGACAGAGGCAAGAGGAAGACCACGAAACTCTTCAAGATACGCGCAAAGAAGTTGAAGACATACGACAGATCAACCAAGATACGCACCAAGTGGTTACGGAAATGTGGACAAGGCAACAAGAGGTACATCAGAAACAACAAGAAGATCACAGAACTCTGCAGGATACACACCAGGCAGTTAAAGATGTGCGACAGATTCACCAAAGTACACACCAAGTGGTTGAAAATATTCGGACAACGCAGCAAGAAGCTCAAGAAGCAATTATGAGAACACAACAGAAGAATCTTGAAGCATTGCAGCAAGTAAACGAGAAGGTTGAAAAGATGAAGGAAAGAAGTAACGAAGACAAACACGATGAAATTCTCAGAAAACTAGCACAGGTGAATTCCCAGAACGTTATTGAAGAACACGCAGAAAAATACCAAGAGGGAACACGTCTGTGTTTCTTTGAAAGTGTTGAGAAATGGTTAGATGACAGAAGTTCTCCAAACCGAGTAATGGTGATCAGTGGAAATGCAGGAATGGGCAAATCTGTGATCGCGGCCGTTATTTGTAAAAGAATGCAAGAAGCTGGAAGGCTGTCAGGGAGCCACTTTTGTCAGCATGACAAAGCACGTTACAGGAATCCCAAGGTGATGCTTCAGTCTTTGGCTTTCCAACTGTCTCATTCTTTGCCAGGATACAAGGAAGCCCTTGTGAAAACACTTCTCGGAAATCTGGGTGAAGAACTCAATAATATGGAGGTCAAGGAGCTCTTTGAGTTGCTGTTTGACGATCTTCTAAGCAAGTTAAAAGACCCCGGCAGGAATATTCTCTTGGTATTAGATGGACTCGACGAAAGTGAATATCAAGGACGTAATGAGCTGTTGGATGTTATTTCCAATCACTTCATAAAACTTCCAAGTTGGATTCGATTTCTAGTTACAACCCGACCAGAAATAAACATTGCAGACAGCCTTAAAAGCTTCAAACCTCTTCAGCTTGAACCAAACGATGCAGAGAACTTAATGGACTTGAAGCTGTTATTTGAAAAGCAACTAAACGATGTGATTTCACAAGATCATCAAGAAGTCATCATAAATGAACTAGTTAAAAAGTCCGAAGGACTCATTTTGTATGCTTATTTGCTTGTACATTTCATCAAAGAGCTTCTAATGAAAAAGAAAGCCTCACTTCTCACTCCTGAACAGCTGGACAGCACTTTACCCTCGGGTATTTCATCTGTTTACCAAACATATTTCCAACGTCTGGAGAAAGAACTTTGCAGAGAGCTGAAGATCAAAGAAGAACAGTTTTTGATTTTCCTGAGTGCTCTGACAGCTGCAAGAGAACCTTTGCTTCTTGACTTTGTTAACAAAATGATGCTTTCGGGTACAAGTTCTTCAGCTGATCGGCGGAAAGTGAAGAAGGCGATCGCCTGTATTTCAACACTTTTACCTGTACGAGATGACCATATTTACTTCTTTCACAAGTCCGTTAAGGACTGGTTGATTGACACGTCTATGTATGGGCAGCACGACTTCACAGTGGATGAGACAGAGGGACATCGGGCCCTTTCCAAACTCTGCGTTCACGAGCTTGATGATATTAAGCGGAAAGGTGTTGATAGTCCGAAGTTCAGTGGCATTACAAAGTACGCCCTGAAACATGGCGTGCGGCACATGCTATATTTGGAAGAGGATGCTAGAGTGTGCGAAGTAGTTGTAAAGGAGTATGTGGTGGACTTAGAGATGGTGTATGCAAAACTGTGTGTTTCCAATGCAGGAGCATCTGAAGATATTTTATGGATTCAAAAACACAAAATATCTCAAGACCTATCAGAAGTGCCTTAATGTTTGTGCTACGAAAGTACATGTACACGTACTACACCACATTGCCAAATCATCCTCATCTATTTTTGCAAACTGTGCTGAATAAAGGAGAAGGAGCACTCTCTCCTTTGGCATCGAACCTGTTGCAGGAAAAATATCCAGAAAAAGCGTTCATGGAATACGTTGACAATCAGACGCAGCAGGGAGCTCTTATAGCGCGGTTTGAATGCTCATCTCAAGTGGCTTGTTTTGATGTTTCACCACAATTAGACTACATGGTGTGTGAATGTAAAGACGGAACGATACAGCTGTGGTCGCTTCATACTGGCGAGCAAGTTTGGGTGCGACCTGTGATTGTTCTCAAAAACTGCTGGGATGATGTCACAGCGTTAAGAAAATCGCCATCTTCATCCGTGGTTTCGTTTTACCGCTCAGTTGTTTTCCATCCTGAAGAAAACATTGTCTTACCAGGAGTCCTTAGCCATGCCTATACTTTTGACGGAGATCTAAAACCATTGTTTCCGCAAAGCCTCTGCAGTTTTACAGTTTGTTCAATTTCAGGTGACAAGATGACGATGCTGACTGATTGCCCTGACGACGCAAAATGCATTGTTATGTGGTGTCTGAAAACTGGTATAGAGATTACTCGGACTACCAGAAATGACGATGTTTCATCTTTTGCGTGGTCACCAGATACAAGGCTGCTGGCAATTTCTCATTCCGCTGGTCTAATTTGTTTTGTTGATGTAAGGGATGGATTTAGAACAGTAGCAGAACACTATTTACAAGCTTTTGGAATGATTACGTTTTCACCTGATTGTCGATTTCTCTTTTGCTTTTGTGTGAGAGATCGTATTTTAGAATCTTATTGTTTGGATTTTAACGAATCAGAACACCCCAGCTGTACGTCATATCGTCTGGATAGCCCGAGGTCAGATTGGAAAGCCAATGAGTGGGGTTTTTTGCGGTCGCAAGTTTCTCCTCCTGTCTTCGATTTGGCGTTTGATTTTGTGTTAGATACGCGAACAGTATTGAGAGGTTATCCCCATCGTTCTGTCATGGACATGTTCAACGCCAGTGAAATACAGTGTGTACGTCGAAGTGGCTGGAAAAGAAAGCATGGCGTGGTAGCTCCTGTTTGTCGGCCTCTGACTCACAGGATGACCACAGAGACTTCACGCGGAACGCTTGGTGTGACAGAAAAGGTCGCATTTTCTTTGACTGGGAAGACCGTATATGTTGTCCGAACTGGTACGGGCTTTCCAACGACTATGGTCTGGTACGTTTCAAGTGAGAAAACCGTTGGCTTTGGGTATCCCATGAATTCAAGTCTTGAGACTCGCATTGAAGCTTGCATGAGAGAAGGTGTCCTATTATCAAGAGCAAGTGGTTGTCTTGAGATGTGGGATTTTGAATTGTCAAACTACATCCGACGCTGGCCTGACTTGGTTAAACCCATGAAAATCACACAGACAGTCCCCATATCAGAAGAGCGGGTGGCGTTAATTAGTAACAACAAAGTGATCATCCTGAATACCACAACCTCAGAGATCGTGTCAATTCCAGTTGATCATGGAGATTTTGTTACATGTAACAGTAGATGTCAGCTGTTAACCTGCGACTGCATTTCAGTTCAGTTGTTAGACGGACAAACTACTCTCTGGAAAACCGATCTCGGTCGTTCCTGTCAACGTTTTGACCAGAAAATGTTCACCGGGACGTTTTCACTTTCTGAACAGTTTGTTGTAATTTATGCAGAAAGCCACGGTGGTGGCGCAGGAATGTACGTCCTTAATGCATTTTCAGGAGAAATACTCCACAATCTATGCCAAGACGACGAGGCAGCTAGTGATTGTCAATTTGTCAGTGACCAGGAATGTGTTATCATGTTCTGCGCTGCCTCAGGTTCTAGCCTTCGACTGTTTAACGTGGAATCTGGTGAGCTGCTGAGTGTAATCTACCTGGAAAGGGAAGCGTCTCATTTAGCCGTCTGTCCTCGTACAGGTCTGCTCGCCATTTACCAAACGGACTCTAAATTCGGGTTTGAACTGATCCAGGTGCATCTGCCCCGAGATAAAAACAACAAGAAGAGCAAAAGGTGAGCTGTTAATGAACAAAGTAGAAATTGATAAATGAATAAAGATGTAAATTGTGAGCTTGGTAATGAAGTGTGAAAAGTGAACTGACCAACATAACACGAGCGTGGGACAGAAAAAATCTAAGTTCCCCACAGGAATCAAACCCATGACCTCCCATGACATCCCGAACTTGTAGTGCTCGGGAGGTCATGGGTTCGATTCCTGTCGGGAACTCTGATATTTTCTTTGTACCATGCTCGTATCATGTTGACCAGTTCACTTTTCAAAGAAGAAATTTCAAAAGTCAACAACTCAGCAAAGACTTTGTTTAATTTTTATTAATTGCGTTTCCCAGAATCTGATGTTTTACTGCGAGCGTATTTTGAAAAGCCACAAGTTGCGTGCAGTTTAAATCTTATGATAGATTTTTTTCGATGGCTTTTAAATTAAAAACAAGCTTTTAGAAACATGTGTTTTTATATCACTCCAGTCGATGAACGTGGAATTTAAGTGTGATTTTGAGCATCACTGGTTAAGTGTTATGTAAATCACTGTAGGATGGCAATTGCGTTTTTTGTAGAACTTTTTCACTGTCTGGCTGTCGTAGGTAGCTGCAAATTGTAAGTGGAAATGAATTGGAAACTGTCCTGTTTGTTGGTCAGTTTGTTTTTTGGATTTAAGTGTCACTTCAGGTATGGGGTACTAAAACGGATTTCACTTGAACACCGGAAGTGTTTCGGATTTTCTTCGGTTTGACTCATTTTGCACATTTTTTTCCTACGCTTCGCATCGGCTTCATGTTTTTAATTCGAATTTTGATTGGTTCACTGGATTGTCTATGTTCTTTGTGATCTGTGTGAGTGATTACTTTGGTTTTCAGCTCATTTGAAAACCACTCTTAAATCTCTTTTTTGCAACTTGACTTATTAAAACTAATATATAACAATTATTCCATGAAGTGATAAAATAACCAACGAGCGCGTAGCGCGAGTTGGTTATTTACAGGTTAACGCACTCAGCGAGTGAATTATCGGGATATACCTGCACGAGTTCATTGTTAGTGAACGAGTGCAGGTAAATCCCGATAATTCACGAGCAATGAGTGCGTTAACATTTTTATTATTCAAATTGAATACACTGCAAACAAAAATCGTGAAACTTTGAGTCAGTCGAAGCCATGGTGTAATGACAGTGGTGTATTGAATTTACACCACGGCTATTACACCACGATAATGACGTCAAGGAGGTTGTTTCGTCATAACCCAGTGTTACGTGGTACAAATCAACCAATCAGAAAATCGGAATTCGTACATTGTATGAAATTTGAATAATAAAATCACTTCATATCCAACAAGGGCGAATGGAATAATTGTTTTAGTAAATTCTCAAACCGGGTTTTGCCGCCGATCTTTATTTCCACAATTTTACAAAGCGAAAAATTTTAAACTTGGCGCACTATTTTCCATATGACGTAAAACTCCGACTATTGGCTCATAGTCGGAGTATTTTAGCCAATCAAAAAGCTAGAAATGCAATAGTCGGAGCTGAGAATTTACTAAAATTTAATATTCATAGGATGGAATGACAACCTCTTTCTTCTGTTAAGGGCCCTTTTTTATTATTTTTAACAGGACGCCGGTCAACACACCACAGATCAAAAAGAGCCCAGGAAATAGAAGACGGTATGCTGTTAGGGAGTACTTGATGTAGGCCTCACGTAATGGTCCGGACGGGTAGTTACACGTTCATTTAAACTACACTGAGTACAGTATAGTACTATAAATGTATTAAGAGTTACCCTGACATACCAACTAAAGCTAACCCCAAAAAATGCAGTAGAACTAACCGCAAGCAAAATATAGGCACGCACGTAATGGTCCGGGTAGTCACCAAATATGTAAGTAGTGCCAACACCAAGTAGTTACCAGATTTTTTATACTTCAAAGATGATTATGGACATGGTGAAATTATTTGAACAAAATATGTTACAAATAGAAAAAAAGACACAAGACTGGGAGTTCAGAAGTCACCAATATCGCCTTGAAAAGGGGGCACAAAAAAAAAAAGAAAAAAGGACATAAAAGAAGTTTTATTTCAACACGAGGTTTTCGAATTGGGTCACCCATCCAAGCGGGAACCCCGCCTAACAGGTCGGTCGTCATCCTCTGGGCTCCTTGTCATCAGTGCTTAGGTCCCTGTTGTCTCGGACGAGGATCACCAATCACTTCGTGAATGTTTTTAACTGAGTGACATCTCCTCGTGTATTATTTTACCGTTGCGTTTTGCCAGTGGGTATAAACTTTAAATTAACCTGCTTATTAAAACCTCAAGTTGGGCATCTAAATTGCCATTGTTTAGAGAGAATCCATTTTCCAAGTTGAGTATCTCATAGCCACTCTTATATCCAATCAAGCTTCAAGCTCAAGCCTATTGTTCACACAATTGGTTTTTTTTTTAATTTCTATTTCTTGGTTCTATATTGTTGACTACTTAATGCATTCAAATTGGATTTCCTTGATCTTTTCCGTGCTCTCTAGCGGAAAACTAAAATATTAAACTCGCGTCTTAGTGAAAGTGCAAATAGTAATTACGTGTCCCGTTTAGACCAATGGTACGCAAGCGAAAACATTTCATTGATTTCATTTGCCTTTGTTTTGACTCATTCACTGGATTGTCTGTGTTATTTGTGATTTGTCTGAGTGATTGCGTTGGTTATAGAACACTCAATTGATAACCGCTCTACCTCTCGTTATACAACTCAACTTAAAACTATTATTCAGAGGATAGAATGACAGTCCTTCTTCTGTTAAAGGCTCTGTGTTATTATGTTTAACAGGATGCCAGCCAACACACCACAGATCGAAAATAGCCCAGTAAATAGAAGACGGTATGTTGTTAGTGTAGAGTTTTGATACTTCAAAGATGAATATGGATGGGGCAAAATTATTTCAACAAAATATGTTGCAAATAGAACAAAAGACATTACACATTACTGGGAATTTAACAGTCACTAATATCGCCTTAAAAAGGGAGCACAAAAGAAGAAGTTTTATTTCAACACGGGCTATTCGAATTGAGTGATCCATCCAAGCAATTTACGTTCAGAATCTGAACGTAAATACTTAAAGCGTACAAGGACCATTGCAGGCTCTCCCTCTCTCGCCTGCCCGCGCGCCGTTCGAAAGCAAATCTCGGAATAACCCATACGGAGAGCCTGTTTGCAGGCTACTGTAATATCCAATCAAGCCTCAAGCTCAAGCCTATTGTTCACACAATTGTTTTTGTTTTGTTTTTTTTTTAAATTTCAATTTCTTGGTTCTATATTGTTGACTACTCAATGCATTGAAATTGAATTTCCTTGATCTGTTTTGTGCTCTCTAGCAGAAAGCTAAAATATTAAACTCGAGTCTTAGCGAAAGTGCAAATAGTAATTATGTGACCCGTTTAGACCAATGGCACGCGAGCGAAAATATTTCATTGATTATAACAACAGTTGTTAGCATTTGCTTTGGTTTGACTCATTTACATATTTTTCCCGCTTCGCATCGACTTCATGTTTTTGTTTCGAGTTTTGATTGGTTCACTGGATTGTCGGTGTTCTTTGTGATTTGTGATTGCTTTGGTTTTACGACACAGTTCAGTGATAACCGCGCTAACCTCTCGTTCTACAACTTTGTTCAGAGGATGGAATGACAACGTCTTTTTTTCTGTTTAAGACTCTTTATTACTATTTTTAACAGGATGCCAGCCAACACACCACAGATCGAAAAGAGCCCGGGAAATAGAAGACGGTATGTTGTTAGTGTAGATTTTTTAATACTGATTTCAAAGATGAATATGGACTGGGCGAAATGATTTGAAGAAATAAATATAGACAAAAGGCATGGGAGACAAAATGATGAAAAAAAAATAGGTTACTAATAGAAAAAAAGACTGGGACTGGGAGTTCAACAGTCACTGATATCGCCTTGAAAAGGGAGCGCAAAAAAATTGGATTACCCATCCAAGCAGGAACCTCACCGAACAGGGCTTAAAGAAGAAGGTGACTCCAAAAATGAAAGCGTATTTTGTCATCACCAATAGAAAGTTTACATTGAGTTAAGGTACTCACCGAAGTTTCAGGTTCTAAAGTGCATGCTATCTCGAGAAATTAGTCTCCAAAGTTCAGCATCGCCAGCTGCCATTTTGAAAAAAGTGCTCGGCGGCCAGGCCGCTAAGCATGACGTCATTCTCCCCAACTTGAATTTGTCGAGAAGCTTGAAGTGCAGCTGCCTTTGGCTCAGTAATACGCTTTCAGGCTTTTCTTGTCTGGTTCTTGGGTGAAAATTCCGTCATGTTCTGTCCCTGGTTATTCAAATCGATCGGATAAAGATCTAGAAAAACGTTGAAGTTTTCATAATTTGCCGTTTAGAAACAAAAAGTTTGTAAAAAAGAGGCTGAAACAGCCTCTTCGAGATGCACGTTTTATAACAAAAAAAAATCTGGATGCCGGTCAACACACCACAGACCGTGAAGAGGCCAAGAAATAGGACACGGTATGCTGTTTGTGTAGATTTTTTAGGGCATTTTATGTAATCAAGCTCCAAGCTAAAGCGTACTGTTCACCCATTTTTTTTTTAATTTCATATTCCTTGCTTTCCAGTCTTGTTGACTGCTTAAAGACGTTCGGGCTAATTGTTTCTGCGCATCCTCACTGCGCACGCAAATTCACCTGCCACGTCATGCATGCAAACTAGATTTTCTTGGTCTGTTACATGCTCTCTTGCTGAAAGCTGAAATATTAAACTCGTGTTTCAGCAGATCAGTAGTTAAGTCTATGCGCCTATCCACTCAGTTCCTGTCATGGGTATGATGTATTTTTTTCAACTTGATGAACTCTTTCAAAATGACTTCTTGAATGCTTCAGGAAACGTGGACAACACCAGAAAACGTATGTCATGTGTAAAACGTAACATACAATTCCATGGGCCTGTTTTAGTACCTTCCTCTCCCCAATCCCACCCATCGGTGTTTTGTTTTGTTTTGTTTTTTTAAAATTTTTTGTTGCTTAGGAATATTTTCATTATTGCGCCTTGTGTTAATATCTTCAATGTTCGTATCTTTTTTCAGGTGCGTGCTTTTGTAGTGATGTCTGAATGACGTCGCTGCTTGAATATTACGACTCCGCACAACCTTTCCATTCTACGTCTGAGCCTGCAGGACAGACTGTTTGCGGTGTTTGTTGTCATTGCAGTAACCAGTTGGTGTAGGCACTCATGTAATGGTCCTTTTAGTTATACTCAAATTTAAACTACAGTACAGTACTACAAATTGATATAGAGTTACCCTAACATAAAAATGATAGCTAACCGCAAGCAATCTGCAGTGAAACTAACACCAAGTGGTTGTCGTCACGGTGGAGAGCGCATGTAACGAGCAAAGAGCGGGTATAAACCTCATGCTTCTTTCTCTGAGAAGTACAGCTAGGGTGTACCGAATTTAGATACACCAGCAAACCACGCCCTACCCGCCATGGACTTTTCTATCAATCAAACATGTTAGTGATTTCCAAGGAAGATGTTGAACCAGGCTCAGGTTAGAGTAAGAAACAAATAGACGCCATTTTGTCGTCTCTGTTCAGTTGGACCATGAGACAAAGACAAATTTTATAACTTTAGACGAGTTTATAGTTTTTGCCGTGAAGCACCAACAAATATATACACAATTGTAGATTAAATGGCTGCTTTCTTAGTGAAGTGAAGAATAAGTCTAATAACTCGAACAAACATTAACACAACTTGCTGGAGCTAACTTTGTTTTACTTGAAAAATTTCAAAGTAATTGCTTCAAATAGATCTACGAATATTCTTTCCCGCAGTCATGGAGTTCAGTTCTCATTTTTTTTTTCTAATTAGTACAGATTACAAATTGGAGATGCCCACAGGTAGCTGATGTTAATCTAGGTGGGTCATGTCTTAAGAAAAGGGAGTAGATAGACAAGTTTACAGAAATCACCTAATTTGTAAATTATAAAATTAAGTTTGTGAGTTAAATTAATTAGTACCATATTAGGAGAAAGCGCTATTAGATATCTTATTTTTACAAAATAAAACTTAACAGATCTAAATCTACTATAACACAATTTTTGAGGCAAGCTATGCTTAATTTTACGATGTCAATTTCAGTGGCACGTCTAGCTGCTAGAGCAAGTGATATTTTCCTTTAATTAGAGCAGTGTTCAGGGCTGTTTTTTTGTAAGTAGTGGATGCGACCCAATTCAGTGTTCATTTTAGCTTGACCGGCATCTCAAGTCAGTTGTATACACACGGAGAAACCCTGACATATTATTTGACTTCGTAAATTAGATAATATTTCTTGTTCTTGCGGTAGCAGAAGAGGGATATCAGTATTTCTTTACAATAGTAATTCGTATACTATAATTTGTCGTAAATGTTTTCTCTCTTTTAAGAGAGGTTTTGAGTAAGTATTCAAATTACTGTAATGTACATATGAGGGTATCAGTGTACCCCTTTTTTTAGAAATGTAGCAAGCCAGGATACGCTGCTGTCAGTAACCGTTAATGGAATCTGTAAAAATACTAATATTACATGGTGAAAGTCTGATTACTAGTTGCTGCCGCAGCGAGTGAGCCTGAAGCGAACGAGCGAGGCAGCTCTCTAATCAGCAGAAGATTACATTAAAGGGGCTTGCAGTCACTTTTTCTTACTAAACGCAAGGAATTGTGGTTTTGCGCGAACGGAAAGATTTTAGGATGCGCAGTGATATGGCGCAAGGAATTGTGGTTATGCGCCAATGGATGATTTAGGATGCGAGGTGAGCCATGTGCCTTCTTGTCACTGTTTTCGCTTTTTGCTTTTATTGTTCAGATCCTTACTAGGGTATCTAAAAGATAGTGAATTGCTGCGGCACATTCTGTTGTGATTTTACGCAGTCACTAATCTATCTGCGCGTTCCAAGTCTTACATTATAACCTTTATTTCTTAAAGTAGTGTCAAATTGTGGTGTGTAAATTAAAATCTGTCCTTGTATGCATCAACTTCATGCATCATGACGCATAGATGGCGAGATGTGACAAGGGTTACCGGTCCACCGATTACCGATTACCAATAATCTAATAACATTAAACCACAAGCCGAAGAGATTGAGATTCGTTCTACCTTGTTTAGTTAAGTAAAACACTCACACTGTTCGTGTTACGTTGAACGATGAATCAGCCACGAAGGCAATGCAAAAGACTGTACAATCACAACAAGAAAGTCACAAAACAAGAGCGCGACTTGTGTTGTTTTGAAAACCATACTAGAAAAAAAGGACGTGCGCATTAAATGTCGGTCGCTCGCCCAAGACAACGGAACATTTGTCAAATCACGTCACCAGCGACATGTAATTTTCATACAGACAAGCAAACAGACTTCGTTTGAACAGCTTTTTCACCTCGACTACTTTACTCTCGTTCGACCAGCTAATTCACCTCGACTACTTTACTTGGCGGCGAGTTGGTTCGTGACGAGATGGTGGCCAAACTCCCTGGTGGCGAGATGACCGGATACCGCGACAAGGGATCGAGACAAGACAGACAATAAAAAGCACATACACGTACGATACACATCTCCCTCCCCTTTACCAGAAAATCGAAAGATGTGGAAATTCAGTGAAAGATGTGAAAATGTTAGCAGCAGAAATCTCACTTATAAATTCTGTAGCGGTACGCATTAAATGTCTCAAGAGTGTTGACATTGTTGAAGACGCGTCCATCGCCGGATGTGTGAAAATGCTAAAACTTAAGTTTAAATTCTTGTTTGGATGAAAAAGAAAAGATCGTAGCATATATGAAGTAAGTGTGTTCTACAGTTTCCGTTTGTTTTAAATATTCTACAAGTTTTAGTAACGATGATTCCTCTTCATCTGATATAAGAATTCAACCACGGAGGCGAGACTGCTAAGAAATGGCGTACTAAGTTTAAAATGAGATGTCACAATTATTGATCCGGATTTACAAACTTTCACGTACTGCATTTAAAACAAAAGCAAGAGTTGTGAAAGTCAATCACGATCTCCTGCACATCGTTTTACAAGTAAATTAGAGCAAAATTATCACCATGATTGGAATCCACGCGAAAAGACGGTTATGTCATCCTCGTGTTGTTCGTGGCGCAATGCACTCTGGTTAAATGCAATGCATTCTGGTAAAAAGTGATGAATTATAGAATTCGTACTCCCAATTATAATTATATATTCTTTTTAAATCCTGATTATGTTGCTGCTCGCTCGCTCACTACGCTCACTCCGCAGCAATTCACTTGACTTGTGTAAAATTTGCCTTTCTTTATTTCAAGGTTCAAACTGCTGCTTACAAAACGTGCCTTTAAGTTCAAATTCTGGTGAAGAAAAGGGCACTTGCACCCAATATCTCTATTCAATTCTACAAAACACCCAGCCCAATAAAAATTTCAATTGATTTCCTGTCATAACGATTCAAATATGTCTTGTGCAAATTAATTCTTCGCTGTTCAGTTCATAGGGTAACTGTTAGCATACTTAAAATTAATATTGTTCTCCCCTTCGGCAGCATTATTACCATTTAGGTATACTAGTAATAAGTTTCAATAGTGTTTATTATAAAAACTTTCGTCTTTGTTGTTGTCGTTGTTGTTATTGTTTTTGAAATGGCCTGGACTCGTTGATGGCCCACTGGATTCAAAATGTGGCGTTATTGGTAGTGCTGCGATTTGTACATTAAGACTGATTTAAGTTTTATCTCGCTACTTTGTTATCGAAAGGGTTCTTTTGAATTTAAGGTATATTTGTTGTTGCGTTCGACTCGAAGTGGAGAACGCATCCTAATTTAGTGGTGAACTAGCGCGAGTCGATCGGGCTATAAGGAAGGCGAGCGAGCTGGCAATGACCACTGTATGGAGAGCCCAGTATGGAGCCGCCATGTTGGTGTACCTCCGTGGGACACCTGGAACGTGGCGGCCGGGAAATAGTGTAAACATCTGGAGCCTACTTTGGCTATCTAGGCGACTGACTATCTGTGCTGAACGTTTATTAATTCATTCATTCATTGTTTTTCATTTACACTTATTTTGATTACAATAGATTATTAACAATCGTAAGAGGAAGGAAAAAAGAGTAAAGGAACAGAGCAAAAAGGATGAAATTACATTTTTTTAGAAGTTGAATTTGGATGACAAGGTGGCGCGACTTTCTTTGAATGTCGAAAGCAGTTCACATTTTATTTGGTTTTGGTTTACTACTTTGCGCATGTGCACAGCCCAAGTGCCTTGACACTCATTTTCATCTTCTACGAAAGCATTATCGTCTGTTCCAGTCTCTCTGTCAGTGATGACGATTGAAAAAGTGGACGAGAAACGAGCGGAGTTTTGTCTCCCGCCTGTTTTTTCGATCGTCCCCACTGACGGAGAGAGCCTGGAACATACTACAAAAACTCCCACGCAATGCCTATGGTTACATCCGTGAAAGAACTAGATATCCCGACTAAAAACAAACTCGACATGGATTACCTTGGGAATAATGCGCTTACTGGAACTGTGATTACTCTTCATTCTCTCTTGTGTCTGAATAGGTTAGTAAAGACGATTAATCTACGGTTCCCACGCCCTTAAGCTATCCAATTCCGGTTTGTCTGCGCTGGAGTGCACTGGACCTTCTAGGACGAGCGATAGACTGCATGCGCCGATACTGCGTGAAAGATGTTTCGAGACACCAACATAACAAGAACCGATAAAGCAGGATCGCCACAGTGGACAGCTCGTTCGTCCTTCTTGGCATAGTGCTGACCATGCGATTAAAAGTTTAGGCTGGACTTGTCCACCCACATTTATTATTTTTTTATTTTTGCTTTTCGAGACACCAATCTTTGCACTTGGTCTTCCTGTGCCCTAAAACACGTGATGTGGCAACGCGTGTTTCTGGGCGCAAGTGAGTTCAAAGTACGGAACTTGATATAGTGAACGGTTCATTTTGCAATTTATGTGCGTTGGCTCTTGGGCTGGCGTTACATATCTTCGCTACACAGTGCTGATGAATCCCAAGAAGGAAGAAACAGCTGTCTGTTGCGATCCTGCTTTATCGGTTCTTGTCATGTTTGGTGTCTCGAAACGTCTTTCACGTAGAATCAACCTTGCAGTCTATTGTTTGTCTTCACATTGTTTGGCTGATCATATCTTGTAGATCCCATTGGCAGCGTTTATCGCATGCCGTCCTTTGCAGTTTCTGATTTCTAGAGATGACAAGGCCTCAAATGGCTTCTCAGCCCAACCTAACATGTCTTCTCAGCCCAACGTAACTGTTTTGAAAATTATACAGTGAAGTTATTAGCTAAAGAAACAATCTGCACTTCATTTGGGGTCAGAACACACTCTACTTTTCTTGAGACTTTGATTTGAGAAACGGGCCCCTGGTCTTCTTGGCTTCGCAGCCCAACTAATACCCTGGCCGGGAAATACAATATGAAAGACCTTTTCGGCTTCTCAGCCCTAGTTAAAAGACTTTCTTGGCTTCTCAGCTCTGCTAATTGCACTCGGGGAATAAAATGTAATAAAATCTGCTGGACTAATTCTCAGACCAAATTGGGAGTGGAACAAAATGGCTCATCCTCGGTGTAAAAACC
>JAHPZR010024288.1:0-2500 GCA_019787425.1 Platygyra sinensis | reverse complement strand
CAGTAAGCGCATTATTCCCAAGGTAATCCATGTCGAGTTTGTTTTTAGTCGGGATATCTAGTTCTTTCACGGATGTAACCATAGGCATTGCGTGGGAGTTTTTGTAGTATGTTCCAGGCTCTCTCCGTCAGTGGGGACGATCGAAAAAACAGGCGGGAGACAAAACTCCGCTCGTTTCTCGTCCACTTTTTCAATCGTCATCACTGACAGAGAGACTGGAACAGACGATAATGCTTTCGTAGAAGATGAAAATGAGTGTCAAGGCACTTGGGCTGTGCACATGCGCAAAGTAGTAAACCAAAACCAAATAAAATGTGAACTGCTTTCGACATTCAAAGAAAGTCGCGCCACCTTGTCATCCAAATTCAACTTCTAAAAAAATGTAATTTCATCCTTTTTGCTCTGTTCCTTTACTCTTTTTTCCTTCCTCTTACGATTGTTAATAATCTATTGTAATCAAAATAAGTGTAAATGAAAAACAATGAATGAATGAATTAATAAACGTTCAGCACAGATAGTCAGTCGCCTAGATAGCCAAAGTAGGCTCCAGATGTTTACACTATTTCCCGGCCGCCACGTTCCAGGTGTCCCACGGAGGTACACCAACATGGCGGCTCCATACTGGGCTCTCCATACAGTGGTCATTGCCAGCTCGCTCGCCTTCCTTATAGCCCGATCGACTCGCGCTAGTTCACCACTAAATTAGGATGCGTTCTCCACTTCGAGTCGAACGCAACAACAAATATACCTTAAATTCAAAAGAACCCTTTCGATAACAAAGTAGCGAGATAAAACTTAAATCAGTCTTAATGTACAAATCGCAGCACTACCAATAACGCCACATTTTGAATCCAGTGGGCCATCAACGAGTCCAGGCCATTTCAAAAACAATAACAACAACGACAACAACAAAGACGAAAGTTTTTATAATAAACACTATTGAAACTTATTACTAGTATACCTAAATGGTAATAATGCTGCCGAAGGGGAGAACAATATTAATTTTAAGTATGCTAACAGTTACCCTATGAACTGAACAGCGAAGAATTAATTTGCACAAGACATATTTGAATCGTTATGACAGGAAATCAATTGAAATTTTTATTGGGCTGGGTGTTTTGTAGAATTGAATAGAGATATTGGGTGCAAGTGCCCTTTTCTTCACCAGAATTTGAACTTAAAGGCACGTTTTGTAAGCAGCAGTTTGAACCTTGAAATAAAGAAAGGCAAATTTTACACAAGTCAAGTGAATTGCTGCGGAGTGAGCGTAGTGAGCGAGCGAGCAGCAACATAATCAGGATTTAAAAAGAATATATAATTATAATTGGGAGTACGAATTCTATAATTCATCACTTTTTACCAGAATGCATTGCATTTAACCAGAGTGCATTGCGCCACGAACAACACGAGGATGACATAACCGTCTTTTCGCGTGGATTCCAATCATGGTGATAATTTTGCTCTAATTTACTTGTAAAACGATGTGCAGGAGATCGTGATTGACTTTCACAACTCTTGCTTTTGTTTTAAATGCAGTACGTGAAAGTTTGTAAATCCGGATCAATAATTGTGACATCTCATTTTAAACTTAGTACGCCATTTCTTAGCAGTCTCGCCTCCGTGGTTGAATTCTTATATCAGATGAAGAGGAATCATCGTTACTAAAACTTGTAGAATATTTAAAACAAACGGAAACTGTAGAACACACTTACTTCATATATGCTACGATCTTTTCTTTTTCATCCAAACAAGAATTTAAACTTAAGTTTTAGCAAGAGTTGTGAAAGTCAATCACGATCTCCTGCACATCGTTTTACAAGTAAATTAGAGCAAAATTATCACCATGATTGGAATCCACGCGAAAAGACGGTTATGTCATCCTCGTGTTGTTCGTGGCGCAATGCACTCTGGTTAAATGCAATGCATTCTGGTAAAAAGTGATGAATTATAGAATTCGTACTCCCAATTATAATTATATATTCTTTTTAAATCCTGATTATGTTGCTGCTCGCTCGCTCACTACGCTCACTCCGCAGCAATTCACTTGACTTGTGTAAAATTTGCCTTTCTTTATTTCAAGGTTCAAACTGCTGCTTACAAAACGTGCCTTTAAGTTCAAATTCTGGTGAAGAAAAGGGCACTTGCACCCAATATCTCTATTCAATTCTACAAAACACCCAGCCCAATAAAAATTTCAATTGATTTCCTGTCATAACGATTCAAATATGTCTTGTGCAAATTAATTCTTCGCTGTTCAGTTCATAGGGTAACTGTTAGCATACTTAAAATTAATATTGTTCTCCCCTTCGGCAGCATTATTACCATTTAGGTATACTAGTAATAAGTTTCAATAGTGTTTATTATAAAAACTTTCGTCTTTGTTGTTGTCGTTGTTGTTATTGTTTTTGAAATGGCCTGGACTCGTTGATGGCCCACTGGATTCAAAATGTGGCGTTATTGGTAGTGCTGCGATTTGTACATTAAGACTGATTTAAGTTTT